>CABFOQ010024029.1:40999-73940 GCA_900660455.1 Gephyroberyx darwinii
AGTGTGAGTGTGTGTGTGTTTGCGTGCGTGTGCGTGTGTGTGTGTGTGTGTGTGTGTGTGTGTGTGTGTGTGTGTGTGTGCATGCATGCGTGCACTATACAGCACCTTGTTTCCATACACTGGCACATAACCCTCTTTGCCAGCCCATTTCTTCAGGTCTGTGGTTTTGACAGCACGATGGTTTGTAGCAACACGGAAGGGCGAATACATGACTTCATTCGCACTGTTGGAGCTGTAGAGGATGAGGAGGGTCGTCAGGAGGAAGATGGCCCCAAAGATCACCATCCTCGGGCTCTGCTGTCCCTTCTGTGTAATAAGAACAACAACAATAACAGCAGCAGTGTAACCGAAACACTCTTGGGATGTCATAGGAAATGCCACAGCTGGACTAAGAGGTCTCTGCTGTTTGCTACACCCTCCCGTTACCTTATCGATGAGCCTGGGCCCCATGCTTTCTGATCAGGCTGTGGAGCGACGCTCAGGTTGTGACTGTTTGTCATCATACCTAGGAAGAGACAGCTCGTGATCCAACCGGTTTCTGGTCATCAGAATGCAGCTGCTTTCAAATTATGCTACATCTTCAGTTCATCTTTTTCGCGGGTTGTTGTTGTTTTTGTTCCTAAACAGCGCTTTAATAATCAATAACAATGGGTTTATTACTCGAAATAGTAAATGTGCATGTTATATAGGCTGATTTATCTTTTAGGTATTTACAGCCTTACTGGAACCTTATGAAATAAGCAAAATTATACTGTATCGTATATGTTCTTAACACCACAGACATGCAATACACTCAACCCAATAATAAGTCTATTATTTTGATAGAAACACGATCTTCTTGCGCAACCTTCCGCCCGTTATTCACGCACTTTTAGTGACAATTGCAACATATATTTTACCCAAAATGGTTACGATCATGACTACCATAATACATCGGCATGTAATAATTAACGTGAGACTAAACGCGGCTTACCATGTCATGGTTTTATCCGTGCAGTCTGTGCGGTCTTGATGTCTGATTTGTGTCGTCGCCCATGTTCCTGCACCACTTGCTGACGTCATCCCCCCCCCACCCCCACTGCAGCACGGTTTGCATGTTATGGTCTGTGCAGTTATGCTCTCGGTTGTAGGTCTGCAAAGACCTTAGACCTTCATTTAAGACCTTTTTAATTCCATGACAAAATATCTGAAAAAACGCGAAAACAACTGTAGACCCATCAGGATATGAGTCTGGAAAAAGAGGAGAGTAGGAGTTTAAGACTTTCAATACTTTCAAGACCTGCAGACACCCTGAGACACTTGTATTCACATTCAGTAGAATCCCGACTTTATTTCGTGCAGTTTTCTACATTAGTATAGGTTCACTGAACATTTATTTACAATACTTTTTCAGGTAATAATTCAAACAACTAATATTTCAAATGTATATTACAGTGAACTATTTCTAACTATTACAGTTTTTGGGAAAAGAACTCAGTAGTGCAAACATTATTTGAGTCTTTGGATCATTCACAAAATAAGCATTATACAACTCAAAAGGCTTTACTATACATTTCATTGTAAATAGGCAGCATTATAAATACATACTATATATGGTAAACAATTTCTGAGACAGATAAAAATGTCAAATCAACTATTACATAAACACACCTGTATTATCATAAAATATTTGTATTAAGTTTATCTAAACATGATTGTGGCACAATTTAACAGATATTAACTTAAAATGTGGCACAGGACATAGCTTCAAGTTATTTATATTCCAAACAGTTATTAGCAAAACTGTGTACCAGAGATGATTACCACCAGCTATATCCTAAAGATAAACTTCTCATGTTGTCTTTATTGTGACTCCAATCTTTTGCATTTGACTATAACTTGCTGAAGATTTGTTTCTCAAGCTGCCACAGATAACAACTGTTACACCCAAAGACTTCATTACTATCACTTAAATGTTCATAAATGTATTTCTTGACCCTGCAAACATACCCTTGGCATTTGGAATCAAATTTGTCTCCATTAGTTTCATTGTTATAGCTAAAAACTAAAAAAAATAATTGTCTAATGGATGAAATCCCTGATGCGGATCACCACCAAAATCAAATCAATTGTTCCTTGGCCCAAGGCCTATCTGTCTACGTTTTTGACATATCCTGCTGACAGACACAACCTCCTTATGTACTACATAATCACTAGCCTTTAGAAGATGTAGGAAATTGCAGTTAGTAAGGTGCTTAAAGCTACAATATGCAACTTTTTGGCATTATAATAATAATAATAATATAAATAGGATGTATTATACATTATCCGTCCAAGTCTGTCTGTGATTCTGTGTGTATGTGCCTAAGTCCCCCCCATTTGCCTGAAATTGGCTTTTCAGTGATGTTTGAGGCATTTTGGTGCATATACATTTGCTGTGGGCGTGGCCAGCAGTGAGCAGGGTTGTGGCTATCAAGGTGAGGCTAGCGGCCACAGCACAGGAAAGCAATAAGAACAAAAAGATTGGAGATTGCCTTCAACACCTGGTAGCTTTACAGATGCTACTACTTTAGCCTCTAGATGAAGATTGAGTGTAAACATCTCATCAAGATGAGTATCAAGTGTTGGGGTGGGACTGAGGGGGAGGGGGGTGGAAATAACAACACTTAGCTACCTCAAGGAATAAAGTTGCATATTGTAGCTTTAAACCTGCACTATGTAACTTTAGATAATGTAGTCGTTGGCGGCAGCGGGAGGTAACTATGGGCCTACATTTCTACGTCGTAAGTGTTTTGTTGGGGTGGTGGTGAAGAAAATCTTTTCGTTGCAGCTGCAGGCATCTTTCCTCTTGGTAAATAATCTTTCTGTTGCAACAGCCGAGGTTCTAGCTCACTTCACTGCTGTTTCAGAGCTGTGTGCACTCAGCTGGTAAGTTTTGATTTGTCACTTCCTGTGCTCTGAGGAAACTTTCCCACCAGTGTACCTACTCCAAAGCGTCATTGCGGTGAAAGGAGTGAATCTACTACAGTGGCTCAATGAAGGGGGAGTGGCCTGTCTTCTCTGTCGCAGCCCCACTTCATGAACTAGACTGATAAGGCGCCTGTATTTTTGAATAAAAGCGTTACAGAGTGCAGGTTTAACATTCAAATTACACAGTAATACTGCAGCATAAAATAAAACAATGCAATAAAATACGCTTGAATTAAAATGAAGGCACCACCGTAAAGGAATTAAATTTGTTAGCTTTGGTACAGTCTGCTCGTGTCTGGCTTAATGTGCTTTATCCATACATATACCGATACACTAATAAACATGATATAATACTGTATTCAGTAATACTGTGGGTGGCAAATTGCTGGTAAATTTGGCGGTCGCTGGTAACACTCTACAAAAGGAAAATAAACACTCAAAATACAACTCCATAAATAAAGATTTAATGCTCATACCAACGTTTCAGCCTTCGTCAAGGTGTCAATGTTTCAGCCATGTTGCCTATGAGCATTAAATCTTTATTTATGGAGTTGTATTTTGAGTGTGTTCTTTCAACTTTGTCCACTCTACCACCCAATACGGCCAGTATCCAACCACGCTCTTTTGTATTTGAGAAAGCAGTTGGCTGGTAAAATAGTGAAAGTGTCTGGTGAATCCACCACCAATAGTGGCATATATATGAAAAAGTTAGTTTCTTGCTCTGGTAACACTGAACAGTAAAAATCAGGAAGAGGATCTACAGCCAGCAAAGGTGAACGACACAAGGGAACCACCAAGGAACCTTCTGGGTTTCAGTATCTCCTTTCCTACTGGCTCCAAGAAGGGTGTTTGAAGTCCATCCTGTGACGTGTTGCCCATCTGGCGTAGATGGCCTTCTCGGTGATGAAGCGATGTCCCCCGCGTCGTGTATGCTCATGGACCCTGTACATTCTGCATTCATCGATTCGGTTCTGCTCATAGTAGTGGTATGGAACGACACTGTGGTTGACCCGGCTGCCAGGAAGGGAGCGCCAATGTAAATAATGGTTACTTAAAAATAATAATAAAAAAGGCTTCAATACAGATCATCAAGTCAGGTCATAGTTTAAAATGTCTCACCTGCAGTAGTTATCATCAATCATCCCATAAACATGGATACTGTCGCACATATCCATGGCCAGAATCATGGTGAAGAAACCAGTACTGAGAAATGCCCCTGTCTTCATTCTGAGGGACACCAATCATTCAGACTTAAAAAAAGGTATTATAACTCTTTGAACCCTTATATTGTCTAAATACAGCTTCATAAATTACATACTGTGTCATTACTGTCCTCTATTAATATTATGAATCCATACTGTACCTGTTTTTTCCAGTTTCATTCTGAAATACACGATCACAATATTGAATCTTCTCTCTGGTCACAACATAGACTCTGACATTTGGATACTTCATTGCCATTTTCAGGAGACCATTGAAGATGTGTCCTTTCCCATCTTGCCTCATGTTCCTTTCAGGACCCCAAAACACATATGTGGTATCGGCTGAATGCTTGAAATAGTAGTTCTCATTTTTCAGTAACAGGGGAACACTGGTGTGAGACACAACCCGAACATTGGTACGACTTCCTACATCTGTCTCGTATCCCTGTGTGGGAGCATTGTTCATTCGGATCACGCATCCAATCTTGTCAATCTCCTCTCCGATGCCGGCACCGAGCATCTGGCCTGAGCTGGACACCAAGGCACACTGGCTGCAATGCATGTTCAGGAACTGCAGAGAAAGTGTGGTGTGGTTTTGTTAGGTTGTGGTTTGCACACAAAAAATTTTTTTATCCTGCCAGCATAATACATATAATATTCTGTCTGATTGTGAAGCCAGTCTGTTAATTTTGTCATTCATTCATAATTCAGTAGAGCAGGAACAGAACTGCCAGAGAAGGTGTGTATTATTAATTGTATTAAAATAACAATTGTCAGTCTACTAAGAATCATAATTAGAATTAGTTTTTAGTACCTTTGTCACTTTGGATAAGAGCGTCTGCTAAATGACTGTAATGTAATGTAATGTAATGAGTATAACAAAGTATCCAGAGAACAATCTTTTAAGCACTGCCACCTGAACAGCGTCTACCCCTCACCTGATCCATCCTGCCAGGGGTGATCCTGGTGTAGCCTCTGAGGCCAGTGTTGTGCATAGGCGAGGAGCCATCTGATATGATCACATGTCCACACCAAATCAACAGTGAAAGGCTTATGCCAACCACACAAACCCAGCAGATCTTCTGTGGAGCAGAGGTGGAACAGTGTTTTAGGATGCACATCATAACACTGAACATTCATCTAAACAATGACAAATAAATACTCATCGCCGTCCAATCGATTGGTCCTCACCGGAGATTTCATATCACAGCCTTTGGGACACCCCAGGTCCAGAGCACCATGACACTCATCACGCACTTGGTAAATTATCCCGATTCATAGCTCGTTTTTCAACCGAAACACCATAGCACCATTGTCTACAACTACAACTTGAGTAATTGTTCCCTTCCCATGTAAAAAACGCCGGCAAATTCATTTTTCGATTGCCTGTGCTGATTCGTTGTTTACACCCATAACGTTATCCTTCTCTGAGCGGAAAGCGAGAGGACGCGTTTAGATTCTCCCTTCACGCGCTCTACGTAAACTCATACTTATGAGATCCGAAGTCATAAATACGACTTGTTGCGCTTTCAAGTACAAACTGGACCTTGTAACAAAACTGGGTTTTGGTGGCTGTCATTTTATCTTAGAAATCAAGCGATACAGACTTAATATGTGCTGCAGCGGCAGAATGAAGAGGAGAAAATGCGCATCACGCATTTAATTTGTTTTATTTAATCCATCAAGTTGTAGTTGGATAAAAATAATATAATAACAATATAATGTTGTATAATCACCTTCACCATCCATCCGGCTCCCGTGCTCTCTCTGCAAATTGGGTATTTTTTATAAATTTTACCAGTCGTAATTAATTACGATATTTCCGACAGCACTTGAAAGCTGTAATCGTGTACCTTACTGCGCGTGCCTGGGACATTTTACTTTAAGTATCAGTGACCAATTCTCTCCCTTCCCCTCACAAACGTCGATCTTATAATTAGTGGCCTTGGTTGGTACAACGACGACGTCGCTGTAACTGTTAGGCTGTTAATTAAATAATCACTGTAACAGTAGTAAGATGCTTAAATATTATCCTAACTCATTTATCATGTTGGAATGATGGTGGTGCACAAATATGTTCCGTCTGGAAACATTCAAGAGGGAATAATGTGGTTCCATTGACAGGGACGCTAGGAGAGTGCCGATCAAATCAAGCAACATAAACACCAGAGAACACTGAAATTGAATTATTGTTAGAATGTCATTGCTAAGTAAGAAACAAAAATACATTTCACTAGTTGCAATATCGCTTTACTTCTCGATTTTTGCCCGTATAACGACGATAGTGATCTGTGATCTCTGATCTGATTGGATTTTTAATGTACCTGGCACGCCCATACTATGTGCGATTGGTCGAAAAATGAGCTAACCCTTACAAACTCAGTGCTTAATTGGTCAGTAGGCCCATCACTTTTCTTACGAGTCCAAAGTACCGCCCCTAAGCAAAAATCTAGTGTGTGAAATGCGGCTTTCAGTGTGATAGAAGAATGCCCTTCTCCGATATTTTGGATGGCCAAGGTATGTGAGACATTATATTATTCACTGTACCAGTGATACGTTGTACACAGGAGAAAGGTATCGCTTAACGGCTCTGAGGTATACATAGTCACTTCAAAGCAAAAATACTGACAGTGTCCTATCGATCTGAGGATGTTGAGACTACACTGTGATGTTGACATATCAGGCTAACCTAGCTGGTTGGGTAGCTAACTCAGTAGCCTGTGAAGACCAGTTGCCAGTGTTGCTTTTGGTTGGTCAGCATGACAGAATGTAACAAAGTCCTCACAGACACATGTTACATTCGCTATGTTTAACAACCAGTTGAGAAAATGGTAGCAGGATTGCTGCCTGGCCTTAGTTGTCAGGGCAGACAAGCTAACGTTACCTAGCTAGCCTGCTGTTCACCTTCACATCAAGTCACTTTCCTGCCTCAGTCTCTGGAATCTCTATTATTAGTAATCCCACTGCTAGTTGGTTGTTCACTTCGCAAATCGTGATTTGTTAGTGTATTAGACGGTTTGCTCCAAAAACACACAGCCTTGCACGTTGAATCCGCACCTGCTATGTGTCATGTGGGTGTGGGGCAAGCTGGCTCTCTAGCTGCAGACCAGACTGAGTAGCCAGGTAAGTAGCGGGCAAACCGCCAAGTTCCTGTGCTTGGCAGTTAATTTAAGCTTGATTTCCCAACATAAGCCATGGACTCTTAGGAATTTATTACATTTCTGTACCAATAGGGTACCCTGGATCCAACAGCATTGTTGTAGTAAAAGTTACACAAGCTGATCATATGCCATGCACCCAAAAATCATGTTTATTGATGCAGTGTCCTTTTTATTACAAGAGTTGAGCAACATGAAGCAGCTCTAAAGGAAGGAGACCTGCACACCTAGTTTGGTTTACGTCAGATAAGCTCCAAAACCCATTTCTGCTCTCTGGAAGAAGATTACAGTCAGACACTGGACCAGTGAGGAATACAAGTTAAGAAGTGGATGACGACAGACACTTCATCAGCAGGCCCAGTGCTGGCTGGTCCCAGAACAGAGAGGAGACTCTCTTGAAGGTGAATGTGAAGGGGCCTTGAAGAGCTGTGGCCTGCGGGCATTTTCCTTTCTGAGATGTCAGTCAAACAAGCAGACGGGATGTCCATCGCCCAGGCTTTGGCCATGACCGTAGCTGAGATACCGGTGTTTCTTTATTCCACATTTGGGCAGGTAAAACCACATCCACATTTTTTTGATTATAAAGTAATATAAACCAGAAGAGGTAGCCTAAGTAAAGAAGAAAATGCCGCCATTTTTTTTTTTTCAAAGGCTTGGTCATGTTCAGTCATACCCTCATTGCTTCTCCCTCTTTCAGTCCATATTTTCTCAGCTAAAGCTTAGTCCAAGCCTGAAGAAGGTGCTATTTGCCACTGCACTGGGTAGTGTAGCGCTGGCTCTCACTGCCCATCAACTGAAAAGGAGGGGCAGGAAGAGGAAGCAGGCAACACAAGGGAAGGATGGCCAGAAGACAGTGGGAATACCTGAGGCACTGATGAAGACAGGTAGACCCTCATCACTGAAGAGAGGTTAGCATCTCTTAATTCTTAACAATGAGTTAAAAATGTCTAAAATGTTGAAATTATGGCTTTGCTTTTTGATTGCCGAAACAAATGTATGTCTCAAAATCTATCAAGAAATGTTCAGACGAGGAAATACTTTCTTTCTGTACCAGGTCCATTTCCTGGCCGACAGATGATGAGTCCTAGCACACGGAGCAATGACACCATGAGTGGAATCTCTTCCCTGGCCCCCAGTAAACACTCAAGTTCCTCGCACAGCCTGACATCTGTTAGTTATACAGTTTTGCCAATACATTACTTAATTTTGTCCTTTCTTATTCCTTATTCCTCTGTGTTACTTTTTTAACAAGGTGTGTTTGTGTGTCTCACACAGATGCGTGTCCCACTCTCCCCAAATCAGTCAGCCAATCCGTCCGCCCCCTGGGAGGCTGAACCTGTAGTGGAAGAGCCAGGTGCAATAGAGGATGCAAATGCAGAGAATCTCTATATAATGGGTAAGGTATTACCTATGGCTCCTCGTTTTATACTAATATCATGAAACGGAGCAAAAAAAAGTTGTGTGTCAGTTTCATTGTATTAGTTAGTTTCTTTCTGTATTAGTTTAGATATAGGGGCAGTAGTAGTTTCAAGGTCAGAGAAGAAGTTTGTGACTAGGAGCAAAATAGACATTTTATATCCAGAAAATTGTCGCAGATAATTACTTTAATGAATAACAATACTAATCATTTAATGACTAATAATCATGCATTTATAAACAACATTAATTGTTTAGCATCTTTGTCATGTGTTGCATTATATTACTACCTCCTAGCTGACCAAACCGATAATTGCTACGAGGGTAACAGTAAATTGAGGTTGTTCATCCTATTTGACCAAAACCAAAGTTAACTAAAATTTGATAGAACATATTATTATTATTATTATTATTATTATTATTATTATTATTATTATTATATTAAAATGGCTCTACCTTTTTAAATTAAGGAGATTTTAATGGTATTTCTCTCCTCTCCTAGTCCTCCTCTTCCATCATAATCTCTGTTTTCTTTTACCTCTTCCTGCTAGGAATGGAGCTGTTTGAGGAGGCTCTGCAGAAGTGGGAACAGGCCCTGAACATTCGCCATCATGGCCACTCGACCTCCTCCAATAACAGCCTTGTCCTTCAGGGGGCAACATGTGGAGAAATTCCTACGGTATGGCACAGCAATGTAGAAACTCCATCTGAAAGTCTTGGGTTGGGATGAATCTGACTGGAAAGTTGGGATACTTTCCAGTCAGATTTACGCTGCCCCACTGCTGTTGGTTTGTCTCAAGGGAAAGGGGGAAACCAAAACTGAAATGATATTGTTTGAGGAGTAGTTTTTGAAATAGTTGATGAGCGGAAGCTTGTGGGGGACCGACTGGCCAGCATAGATGAAATGTAATTGGATTAGAGAGGTAGCATTTACAGGGAACACTAATGCTTATGAAAAACAAACGTTAGTACAGGGAGTTAAGGTGCAGGTACCTGCCAAAATAAAGGAAGCACAAAGATAAAGTGTCTTAATAGGGGCTGCGGGAGCCACTAGAACAGCTTCAGTACACCTCGGCATAAATGTCTGGAACTGTTTTAGTGGGATGTGATGAAGAAATTCTGTTTTTTTAAATTTAAGATAGTGGCGGATAACTGTTTCAGGTGTTACACCAGAATTTGCCATTGGTGCTCAATTGGTAGATCTGGTGGCTGGGATGACCATGGTATATTCATGACCACTTGTGCCCTACGGGTGGGGGCATTTTCATCCTGAAAATTCCACTTTCATCAGGTTAGAAATTATTCACCATAGGAGGAATGTGATTACTCAGAATGGCCTTGTACTTACTGTTTTTTGCCTTGCCCCGTAAGGGGTCAGTGGATCTAAACCATGCTAGGAAAATTCACCTCACAGAATAACAGAGCCACTAGGACAGAGCCTTCACCACCGTTGAAAAATGTATTCATCAGCTTGTTGGGAACATGGTGAGCGGTGACTCTATTTCCACTGCTGCCTGTGTTCTTTGGCCTCACAAAAGTGCATTTTTAGGTATTATTATAAGGGGTTTATGCACTGCAGTCCAGCCACCATATTCCTTTCAGTGTTCAAGTTGTTGATGAACTTGCCTGTAACGTACATTTGTCACCTGATTCAGAGGTGGTTGTCTGCTTTTCCTTGTCTCATTCGTTTTACAGGGCAATGTGGGTAACAAAATATTTGCATGCTTTCTCAGTATTTCTACATATAGATCCAATGAGTCACATGCTGATAGCATGACAGTGTTCATTATTACTACCTATGAACTCACTTGTACCATAACTAAACAGAAAAGCCTACAGTATATAGCCTATATACAGTGCCCTCCATAATGTTTGGGGAAAAGGCATGCCTTTTTTTAATTTGCCTCTGTACTTAACAATTTTAGATTTGTAATCAAACAGGTCACATGTGGTTAAAGTGCACATTCTCAGATTTTATTAAAGGGTATTTTTTAGACATTTTTGTTGAAATTACAGCACTTTTTATACATAGTCCCCCCCATTTCAGGACATCATAATATCTGGGACATAGCAGTGGTATGTACAGTAAATCATGTTCAAGTCATCAAGTCATGTTTAGTACTTTGTTGTATATCCTTTGCATGCAATGACTGCTTGAAGTCTGCGACTCAGACATCACCAGATGTTGAGTATCTTCTCTGGTGATGCTCTGTCAGGCTTGTACTGCAGCCATCTTCAGCTCCTGCTTGTTTCGAGGTCTAGTCCCCTTAAATTTTCTCTTCAGCTTATAAAAAGCGTGCTCAATAGGCTTGAGATCAGGTGACTGACTTGGCCAGTCAAGAATTTTCCAGTTGTTACCTTTGAGAAACTCCTTTGTTGCTTTAGCAGTATGTTTGGGGTCATTGTCTTGCTGGAGGGTGAAGTGCCATCCAATGAATTTGGAGGCATTTTACTGAACTTGAGCTGTTAAGATGTTTCTATACACCTCAGTTCCTCTTCGCCTCCACACTTTGCTTTTGCCATCGCTCTGATACAGATTGATCTTGCTCTCATCTGTCCACAAGACCTTTCCCCAGAACTCTGCAGGCTCTTTTAAGTGCTTTTTTAGGAAACTGTAATCTGGCCATCCTGTTTTTGTGGCTGACTAGAGGTTTGCATCTTGCAGTGTATCCTCTGTATTTCTGTTCATGAAGTCTTCTGCGGACAGTGGTCATTGACAAATCCACACCTGCCTCCTGAAGAGTGTTTGTGATCTGTTGCACATGTGTATGGGGATTTTTCTTCATTATGGTGAGAATTTTTCTGTCATCAGCTGTGGAGGTCTTCCTTGGTCTGCCAGTCCCTTTACGGTTACTAAGCTCACCAGTTCTCTCTTTTCTTCTTAATAATGTTCCAAACAGTTGATTTTGGTAAGCCTAAGGTTTGGTCAATGTCTGTGGTGCTCACTGCATAGTTCCTTTTTTGTGTGGTGTGTCTGCAGCCCTCTGTAGGCAGCACAGACTACTTACTGCAGCACTGCAGACAAGGTTTCTGTAAGAGTTGCAGTTATCAAAGCCCATAGGAATAATAACCACAGTACAAATAGTACAAATAAAAGACATTGATTTGACCCTGGAGTCTAAGCATTTTTCAGTAGAAAGTGATGGAGTGCTTTTTTCCTTGGTTGCAGGTTGAAGCCCGAAACAAAGTGTTTGCTGATAAGTTGGAGACCCTACTACACCGGGCGTATCACCTACAGGAGGATTTTGGCAGCACCATCCCACCAGATAGCCTGCTGGCAGACTTTGGTAAGAAACTAGGCATTTCCAGACTGAGAACTGAATCCTCACAGGTGCAAGTGACCTATAACCAGGCACACAAGTCACAATCCTGGAAAACCAATTGGGATGTGTTTGTCAGTTATGAGGGATAATGGGTAAGAGCTCTACCAAGAGGAATGTTTTATTATCAACAGTATTGAAGGTTGCACTTAAATCAAGGAGGAGGACTGATCCAGATTCTTGGTCTGAAGCTAATAGCAGGGTGTCTGTTACTTTGATTGGAGCTGACTGGTCTAAGACCACATTGGAGGTCATAGATATTGTTTGAAGTGAGAAAGTGAGTGAGCTGCTTGGTTATAACATTTCCTAGATTCCATTCCTAGAAGAGGAATGGAAGACCGGGATTAGGGATTAGGCTGGCTTGATAGTGGCTTGCTAACTGCTACTTGGCTAGCACTATCCAAAGTGCATAAATGGAATGGGTATTGAATTCTTTGGACCGGTTTGACCGCTTGCTGGGTTTCCAACACTCAGCTGACAGAGAAAGGTGCAGGGTTTCTGTGGGTGGGACACCAGAACTCAACTGCACTTGGTTATAGGAGCAATGCCCTCTGATATTCAGAGGCATGAGCAAAGATAACTTTTACAAATATACGTAATTCATTCCAGTACTCCAGTACTCATGAAACATTGATTTAACAATATTATCAGAAATCCATGACAACTGTGTTGGATGGAAAGAGATTTCCAGGTGCACCAGGAACAGCACTTTCTGCTGATTCAATTTCTACGATTACAAAGCTGGCCTACCTACATTTTAGATCTTTGTTGTCAGTAATAGTTATCATTAGTACTTAGTCATAAAACATCCATGTTTCAATGTTTGCATTGTGGGTCAGAGTTTTTGTTATGTTCTTCTGCCAGAGAGTGAAGGAACTCTTATCCTGCCTCATGTGGAAAGCTTGCACAGACTCCAAGATGATGATGCGACTACTATCACCTCCGACGATTCCTTCTTCTCAGCTGCAGAGGTTGGGCTCTTTTCTTTACTCTCACTGACAGACTACCAGAAAGACAGATGGTTATGGCAGTCGATTATCCCCCAGTACCTCCTAGTCTTTTCATTTAGTACACCTACTAGAACATGTCAGAGATTCATCCACAACGGCTCCTTTTTCTTTACTCATGAATATCACGTGTGGACATATGTACTGAGGACTGTGCGTCTCTTCCTCTGCAGCTGTTTGATGCCATGTCTCTTGAAGAAGTGTATCCGCCACTTAAGCCAGCTGCTCTATATGAAGAGGCCACGACTCAGGTCCGGGAAGGCAAAGTGGTCTATCGGTCCCTCAGGTAGCAAAGAATTCTCACTTTTTGTTTCAAGTTCTGCACCTAATATTTGAATGTACAGTAGCTAATAGAAGAGCAGTCTCACTGAGTTCCATTCCCCTCTCTCTCGACCAGGACTGAATTACTTGAATGTTATGGTGACCAAGACTTCCTTGCCAAGCTTCACTGTGTGAGACAAGCATTCCAGGTCTGTTGTGGCTTTTATGAATTTCCCATAATACATAGATTATCCTCACTGTTTGCATGATGACAATTATCTTGGTAATCCTCTCTTTTACAATCACCCTAAGTACTAGGTCAGGGCAAGTGCAATCTTTTTGGTTGCAAATTCATAAAATGAGCTGAGTTTTAGTAATTGGCTTAAAACCAAATCCCCCTCCTGAAGCTTGCTCTCAAAAGAATGTGTTTTCCAACTTTCAAGCGCCGACTGCTGGCCAGATAGCCTAGTGCTAACAGAAACCTTCAGTACCTGTACCTGGTACCTGGTTAAAACTTAGGGTGAATGTAAAAACATGGGTTACTATAAGCATACTGTTGTCATGGAGTCAATGGATATTTATTGTTTGTTTGCTTGTTTGTTGTTTTATATTTTTTTTATGAAACAAAAACAAACGGTATCACACAATTACAAAAGTAGACAAATTGCACAAAATCGCACCTGGGTAGCCCCATAAGGAAAGAAGGAAAAACAAAAAGGCAAACCACATACCAACCACACAGATATATGTACGTTGTGCGTATACACATATACCAATACATACATATACTATATATGTATATATATATACATGAACAAAAAAGGGATGCAGGTATGTAAGATAAGTATCTATCTCACCTAATTACATTGTGTACTTGACCCCACACCTGGCTAACATAAATAAGCATAAATAAGACCCGTTTGTTCACTGACTTATGTCTGCATATAAGGGATGTGCTTCTGCAGAATCATCGACGAATTACAGAGGTCAGGTTGTCACAATTTCTGTCACGTCTTCACTCCGTTTCATATGTTTTATGTACTCTATTAGACACACCAGAGTACTCTGAGAGCACTTTGGGAGAAACACTGCGTTGGCACACAAGTTGCACAGTTAAAAACACAGTTATTTCAGGCACCAACAGAGCCCACCCCCTTTTCCCTACTCTGTTGGCTGATTTCACTTCCAACGGGAAGGCTGTCTTGAGTAACAGTCATTTTTAAGTCCCCCTTTCCAAGTTCCCCTTACAGTCCAACTGCCAAATATTGTATTGCAGTAAAAAAAAAAAGCAATTCACTCAGGTGGGTAGATCATCTCTTGCCATTAGTGCATGATTTTAGGCATGACATACACTTGTCATAACCATCCTCCACAGACACCCACCTAATACTATGCTGCTTGCCATACCTGATGCACCATCTCTCATGAGACCACTGATCTCGTAGATGTAACGAGAAACCAGAAGCCCTGCAGCACACTTCTGCAATGTGAGTTTGTAATGCGCTGCCTGTTTCAAGGTGCAGACTTGGCATCCACAGGCAATGAGTCACATTCCTCTGCTGAAGCCACAGCCAACATCCAGACAAAGCAACTAGCTCAGTTGAAAAGACAGCAGCTGCAATCCGAAGAGGTGCATGAACAAAAGCTCCCTGCCTCACACTCAGAAAATGGATTATACCCTGACTCTTCTCTCTTGTAACTTGTGACTTTCTTTAGCTTTGCTCTTCAATCACAGGCAAAGCTCTGCGCCAGCATGGAAATCAAGGGATCAGTTTCGCCATAGTCCATACCTTTTTTACATGGGGCATGCGTGGACAAGTACACACCTGGAGTGTCTTTAAGGGTCTGTCCACCTTGACGAACCTGAATCGAACTATGGAGCAAGTTGAAGGCAATCATTCGCTGCACCTTAACATCGCACTTGCTTGCTAGGTTGCACAATGAGTGGAAGAAGACAGATATGGAGCTACGAAGAGGGCAGGTGCCTGCTGAACATATGGGCCAAAGAGCACATTGCCAAATTATTGGAAAAAAAGTGGAAGCTCCACAGATGAAAAGGACAGATTTGCGGGTTATGATGACCTCAATAAAATACATGCAAGACCCATAGCTAACCCAGTGGATGTTGTGGGATCATACGAGGAGGAGAGGCTTGAAGCATTTCTCAGCTCTGTGGCAAAGGAGAGTGGCACTGCACCCACAGATGATGGCAACAGCTACACAAAAGACATTGAGGAGTCAGATGAAAGTAGTAAGTGCATGCTTGATGTTGATGTAGTAGCACAGATTTTACATCTTACCAACTTTATATGGTGACTTTTTGGCTATGACAGTCAATTTGTAACTGCATTAAATTAACTCAGGCATCATGTTGAGCAAATGTTGGGGGAATTACTACTAATTTCAGTGTGGCACTAGTGTTTCATTACTGGATGGTTTATGTTGAATTGTGCACTTCAAATTCTTCGATTGTGTATAGTTCTAATTGTGTTTCATTCATTCAGTTGAAACATGCTACCTTACTTATGTACCAGCAGTGTTGTGTATTTGTAATTTTATTTCAGTGTGTTGTTGTTTTGATTGATTGATTGTTTCATTCATTCTGTTGAACTGTGCTACTAAAAATTGTTTTATGTACCAGTAACTTTATTCTAGGGATAATGTAACATATATTAAGAAATATTTGTTCTGTTCCTCTTTTCATTATACAGTGTAATGAAATGGATGCCAGTGAGTCCAGCACTGGACTAGCTAGCAAATGAAATTAATCATTGAAAATTTGAAAACTATAAAGATGTTCAAAAGAATGCAGTGAATGACTATTCAAGAGTAGTAAAAGAAAGGTGAACTGAATTTAACATTTTGGATCATGTCAACATGTCATTTTCTTTTACTACTGATACATTGTCATTTAGTGTTTTCTTTATTGTTTTCAACTTTTAATGGATAAATTAATCTGCTTGAACTTGCTAGACTCATTGGCATCCATGTCATTACACTGTATAATGAAAACAACTTAGGGCTACGGCCTTGCAAAATAGACACAAGGGGCATTCCTGAAGTCCTGGTTAGCCTGATTCTGCTGTGCCACTACTTCCTCCTCTTCATCAATACCTGGTCCATTTTCTCTCACCCTTCCAGGGACAGCATCTGCTTCATCATGTAGCTCACAAGAACTGTGAAATACACAGCAGGCCATGATGATCCTGCTAACAAAAGAAATGTGGGTGTTGTTTCTCTTCAGCAGGCATCTACACCTACTCTTCAGTCTGCTGAATGCCCTCTCAACAGTCATACAAGCCTGACTGAGCCAGTGGTTGAACTCTGGTTGAAATTTGTGCAGGTGTGACAACTTTGTCCTCAGAGAAAGGCTTCATGAGCCAAAGCAAAAGGGGCTAGGCAGAATCCCCAAGGAGTCTCTGTCCATTCAGGCAACAGGGATCCATTCTGGCCTCACTGGTGGAGTTTAGATTTGGCAAAAACCCTGGCAACTGACTTTTCCTGCCCATCCTGTGTTGATGTCCCAGAACGTCCCGCAGTGGTCCACAGCACAGAATATAATATATCCTGACGGCTGAATTGGTCTGCAGGGAAATAACACTTGGAGACTGCATACCGATGTACATGCCATCAATGGCACCTGCAATCTGTGGGAAGTGCCATTCATCTCACTAGCCTTGGATGATTCCTGGAGAAATCCTACAGGCTGTTGAGCAATCCAACACCAAACTAATGGGAGAGGGATCTATACTCAGGGTTGGTTGCCAGCCTCCATAGACTCACAGAAAAGCGTAGCTCAACAGGTACAGGTTGGCAATATCGCGTGGATATATATAGCTTATTCTGTTAAAATATTAATTTCATTGGTTTCTGGAGTGTCCATTGGTGCTATAGACTGTATTGAACAGCAGTGCACCCTGGCAAGTAAGACGGGGAGCTATACAAATAGAGCTATACTGAAGTAATTGACAAGATTTTGGTCAGAATCAACTGGTATGGTGGAGAAACATTGGAAAATTGAAAGATTGAAAATTAAATTCATTGTTTTTTTTCTCCCAGGTTCTGTTGTTGGATGAAACTCACCGCACATTTTTCATGGAGACGGGGAAGCAAATGATTGCAGGGTTAATGGTTAAGGCAAACAAGGTAAAACACTTACTTGGGTCCTCAATTATTCCCTTGTTCCTTTTGGATATTTCTTTGTGGACACATTGGCACCATTTATGGTAGCTAAATAATTATTGTGTTTTTCCCTCTACCCCAGAGTCCCAAAGCCTTCCTAGAGAGCTATCAAGACATGCTGCTTTACACCCAGAGAGAGGAAACATGGCCCACCACCAAGATGGAGCTAGAGGGCAGAGGGGTGAGAAATCCTATAATTCTGCCATTTAATTTTCACCTCTGCCTTTTACCAACCTCTGCATCTTCAGTAAGCATGCATGAACATGTAATGTAAGATACTGTGTGTGTGTGTGTTTACAAATCTCACTGGTCACATTTACATGCACAGAGAATTTGGTTGTTAATCCGCTTACTCAGGTATGTTTGTTTTGGGTTATGTACTGTAAATATCATATAATGAATAACGTGAGTAAGCTCATACTCCAATTAGGGGAAACAAAGTTAAGATGCCTGGCGAAGTTAATTGGGTTTGGGAGGCATGTAGCTGCCGTTCTTATCCAAAGCGAGTGCAACAGTAGAATGAGCTTAAATTCCTAGATCGCCAAAATTGTAAGCAACCAAAAATAAGCAAAAATAAGTGGTGCAATAGTGTCCTGAGAATATTCCTGAGGCCACTGAACGATCATGTAAGAGAAAAGATAAGAGCTTAGATAGGAGGTAGAAGCTTTTGTCCCCTATAATATTGACTATAGTATGAAATAAATTTCAATAAAACATGAAAACTTAATAGAACCTTTGGCAAGTAATTGCAATAATAAAAAAAGATTGTTTTCATGTGGAAATGGAATTGCTGTCATGTTTAATACAACGTACTGTTGGGGTCCTCATGTGATTTCTGCAGGTTGTAAGTATGAACTTCTTTGACATTGTGCTGGACTTCATCCTGATGGACGCCTTTGAAGACCTAGAGAGCCCTCCCTCGTCTGTGGTGGCTGTGTTAAGGAACCGCTGGCTGTCAGACAGCTTTAAAGAAACGGTTAATTTATACACACAGACACACATGAACAAACTCCTTTATCATGCCACCAGTAAACCTAAAAGTGGTTAAAAAAAACAAAAACAAATTATTGTTAAAACAGAGGTTTGTCTGTGTGTTTCTACTAGGCTCTGGCTACCGCTTGCTGGTCTGTCCTGAAAGCTAAAAGGCGCCTTCTTATGGTGAGTTTGAGCAGATTTGAAGACTGAGTCCTTTTTTTTGCTTCCTTGTTTTTCAAAAGATACCTTCATATATCTTTGCAGATGGATCATGACAGTTTTTTTCTCTTACTGCCTTTCCACCATCCATAGGTTCCCGATGGTTTTATCTCCCACTTCTATGCCATATCAGAACATGTGAGCCCAGTTTTGGCTTTTGGGTTCCTGGGACCTAGGCAACATCTAAGTGAAGTGTGCACTATCTTCAAGGTGAGAGCATATGGGAATGTTAAGCTTTTATTTTGTCACACTTTTGGACGGCATGTGTTGGTGTAATTACATTTCTTCCTCTCCTCTCCAGCAACAAATCGTGCAGTACCTTAAGGATATGTTTGACCATGAAAAGGTCCGTTTCACCACTGCCCAGTGCTTGGCAGAAGACATCCTCAGCCTATCCCACCGCCGTAGTGAGATATTGCTGGGCTATCTGGGAATTGATAGCCTTGTGGAGCTCAACGGAGCCCTGCCCACAGACACAGGAAGCTCTTTAGGGCCCAACTGAGACAAGGGTCTCTGTGAGCTTGGTTGGGCTAGTACAGGGCCAGATCAAATGCAGTGGGCTGGCCACGATGGACGGACAAGGACACACAGCTCAACTTTTATTTTCTAGCTATTTTAAGATTGGATTGAATCAAGCTCACGTGGCAGACCAAGGACCAGCTTTATCACCTGATTCATCTGTGTTCATCAATCACACCTATTGTTAGAGGATATTTTCATCAGGCCTGTCATTGGACCTTGTACGAATGAGGGTGACAACTGGTCGGGCAGTATGGGGACTTTGCTGGGTAACCTGGATAATTTACCTACTGTATGTTGACAGAAGCTTTTCCAGTATAAACCATGTGCTTTCTAAACCACCAAGCCACGTTGGATCAAGTCTCTGTATATACAGAATATGTAACTTGGTGAAGAAATAGTGTCCTCATTCAGAGAACAGTGGTTACATTGTAACCTGGGGTTGGGTTGGAGGTAATTATTCCCTGTGTTCCTGTGTGAAAAGAAATGATACGAGAGTCTGCTGATATTGTGTATTTGTATGTTTTATATTAAAGGGGTGAAGGATAATTTATAATGCCCTTAGCCAAATGATGTGTGATGTGATGAGTGATATTTGCTGAAGGACCTACTGCTTTTGTCTCCTCACTGATTGTACTTAAATCCTCTTTAATCTTATTGACACATATCCTAGAGAATGTTTTAAATGAAAACAGACATGGTATGTGAAATAAGTTTTTGCCAGTAACGTGGTGGTACTCAGATTGATGCTAAACTATATTCAACCCCCATACGCCAATTAATCTCCATCAGAATTACTCGTCATCCTCTTAGTTCAAGCAGGCATGCGGTAAGCTATCTTAGATGCAAAATGGCAAAAAAAAAAGTTTTTTGAAGTATTCCCTCTACTTTGATTTTTATCAAGTGAACGACGTCAAGAATATTGTCAATTGTAAATTATGCACAGGCAAAAAAAATCTTTCCACTGCAAATAACACAATGTCAAATGTCCTGAAACACCTTAAACAGCACCACAACACAGGAGGGGATTGCCAATTTTGGAGGTCTAACAAAAAAGTAATATAATGAATAGTCTAACGGAGTAATGCTCTCAGGGAGTAATAAGTAAAGTAAAAAATACTACTTTTGAAATGAGTAAAGGGTAATGCATTACTTTTTTGACTCACAAGCCCAATATTCTTTCAAATAGTGACTGATTGAACTTGTCTACTGCAATAGAGCCAGTTGAATTGCCGCTAAACTTCCATCACTATGTGTGTAGCTCCAGTTTCGTGTTTCCGTTGCTGTCCCAGCACACCTTGTAATTGAAGGGATCTCTAAATGCAACAGTGCCATCCAGTAGTCTTATTGTGGGCATTTTACAGTTGGCTACTTTTAATTGTGATCTCCCTAAGGTCCGTAATGAAGGACAGGGCATTGTATAGTCTGGCTGTAACCTACAGAAGAAGTGCACTGATAACCCCCAAGTTGTCTTCATTCTCCAAATATTGTGGTATTGTTGGAGACACTGAAGGGGCACTAAGATGCCAAGCTAACAGGAGTTGGATAGATAACTCCATTACTGTACAAACAGATCTGTGTGATGCAGGATATAGTTTATTTTTGTTTATAAAACTTAAATAGAAGAGTAACTTAATGAAATGAGAGGATGGTTTATTATTAACGGGAAGGGAAGTATGGTTGTACTTGCATGCATGTGTGTAAATGGAAGAGGGGAAGAAATGTTTGTAGTCTGTAATCATTTTTGTGTTTCACAGTTCTAGGGTAACTTTGGATCCAACACCCTATTAGTCATTATGAAAGGTCAGATCTTTGTTACTCATACTAAAAGTGTGTGTTTTGTTGTCTTGAAAATTGCAACATACCTCTGAATGAAAAGAAACATTCTCAGCCACTTACTGCAATCTTTTTAACTAGACTGGCTGTGTAATGGTGTCTTCAGTACTGTAGGAATATTTCTGTTTCTGTCAAACCTGAACCATAACGTAAAACTGTAAATGGAGCCTTTCTACCACCATTACAAAAAATATCTTGTTTCTTGTTTTCTGGTACATTGGAAATTTATCTCACCAACCCTTTTTAGACTCAAATAAGTTGACATGGTACATTTGGCTGATTCAGTTTTTAATTATCACATCAAATTAAGATATTATTGAAAATATCTGTATAGTGGAAAATATCCTTCCCAGAAAACTACATTGTGGGAAAAGTTTAATGAAATGTTTCAATGGATAGCAGCATATATGAGGAAGTAATTTCCTGTTGTTTTTACCACTGTATTATTATTATTATACAAGTTGTTTTAGTCTGCCTCCTCTTCGTTTTCTCCAAATTTAAGATAGAGCTTTTGACTGGATTTTGTCAATTGCTTAAAAACAGTTTTTCCTATTTCTGAGTCCTATTACTGTAGAAAGTCAAGTATACTTGGAATCCGTATGTATCATACAGGTAACTGCAATTATTGCAAATTGCTAATGTTTAGTGTTGTATTGAAAGATTGGTTTCCTTTTCCTGTTTAGAATGAGAATACCTGATCAGAGATTTATTCCTTCGGTGCCCTTTGCATGTGAACATTGTAGATCATTTCATCAGTATAGAATTGGTATGATTAGACTCAGTCCTAGGTGTCATTAGCTTTGAAAATCCCAATTAGAAACATCTAAAGAAAATATTTCTAAAGAAAATGGTACATTTGGCTTTACTTATTAAGTAACTGACTACTTAGTTGAACCATTCAGGCACAGAATCTCCTGCAAAGCATACAGTCAATAGGTTATAGATTGAGTTATCAGATGGCCAAAACAGGCAAAGAATGATAAAAAAAAATATTTATTTTTATGTATGAAAGTCACTGCGGTCCTATTCATGCCTTTTGTCTTTTCTATTGTGAAATTACAATGCCAGCACAAACTGTAAATTGATTTTAATTCTGCATATTGTTTTTTTTTCTTATTAAAGTATGTTCATTATGCCTTTTCCCAACAGATGACGGCTCTTTACGTTTTCATGTTCCATCAGGAATCGATCCAACTTTCCAATTAGACGGATCCAATTTGTTATTTCATTTAAGTAGCATATCTTTGACACGAGAGGAGCTATCAATGCAGCAATACATTTTTGATGTCCAAAGAGACTTAAAGTCTACTGTGGCGGGAGGCGCTGCTATTTTGTAACAAAGTGGACAAAGAAAAAAATAATTTTTATTAATGAAGTCGAGACCAACCAAAAATTACATTTTGCATCCCTGTCTACAGGTGTTACAAACCGATGTGGCACCTTGACAGTAATTCAGTTACTCCAAATAGAAAAATCAATGTATGCCACTGCCTTGCTAGAGCCAAATTATCTCAATGCACTCTATGATAGTGGCTGCGCTAATGGCTTCATCATTTTCAGGTGGAAGCCCTGGTGCATCAGGCATGGGGTCGATGGGTCCTATGTGATCCTGCAGTGGGACGATGTGCTTGATGGCAATGTTATAGAGCACACTGCAGGCTAGAACAATGCAGCAGATTTTTTTCCAGCCGGTACTGCAGTGAGCCACCTGTACTGGACAAGCACAACCATGGGCCTTTCAGCAGGCCTATTGCACACTCAGCAGTAGATCTGAATGTGAGTGGGTTTAGTTGTAATTCATTTCTTAGCTTGTCATGGAGTGACTAGAGGTGTTATTCATCACGACCACAGCAGATAAACCCTGTCTCCTGCAGAGAACAAAAACATTTGAAGTCTTATTCAATGTTCTTCAGCAGCAGTATTCAAACCAGATGGCACTTAGCAATAAGCCAACTATCTTCAATAGCTAGCATCACTTCAAACATGCTCCCTGGGATATGGATGCTGCACCAAGTCCTCCAACAAAGCGAGAAGAGCCATGTTGCATCCACCTACAGAGGCTCATCTCATCCCTTTACATAGAATTTATGCAGAAGTCTGTCAATGTAACAAATTGCTGATTCTTCCACATCAATTTTATTATCTATTATTGCTGCCTTAGGCTAGATATATCATCTGAAGGCATTGCTTTTCACTTGCAATTACACTATTCAACCACTGCGTACATTCTCAAGTATAAGTGGATGTTGATAGATCCCCCACTTGACTTAGAAACAATCGTAAGCACAGTTGTTCATACGCCATGCTGATAAATGAGGGTCCTAATGTTACAAGTGACCTTTTAGCAATTTTTAGCATTAATAGTGACCTTTTACTGAAATGGTTCATCCACTATCTCTATGGTAGAATTTTCTCTATCATTAAGCAACTCACTATATGCTTTCTCCCCCAAACGTTGATTTGGGTCGCTGTCCTCTTTTTCTTACATATGCTCTTCGATTGGAAGAATAATTTCCTTTGTCCGTGTCAATAATAGCCAGTTCTACCTGCCTATAAAATGCAGTGATCAGAACAGTCACTTTGTTTACACAACAGCAAATCTGTAAATGTTTTATTTGGCCTCCCAACTCCCCAGAATGATATGTTGTCTGATTAAGTTATAATGTTATGTTTAGTCATATACATTCCTTGGTCTTCAATTATCATAGACTTCAATCCATATTTTTCTTCTTGAAAAAAGTGAATTGACATTATAATGAAAAAAATCAGATCAGAAAAAACATCAGATTTCAGATGAACTATTCAAATAGTTGCATGTTGCACTTTCGGTGGTCTCAAAATACTGGGAAAAGTTGTTCCAAGCAGCTCACTCACTTTCTGACTTAAAATAATATGTATGACCTTCTCCTCCAATCTGGCCTCAGACAAGTCATCCCCAAACAAAATAACAAGTGACTTGCTGTTAGCCAAAGAGAAGTATTATTTCTTGTTCTTCTAGTTTTAACTAACTTTGTAACTTGGCCTTTTGGTAGATCTGGAATAGCTTGTGAGCTGCTGAAGACAAAACAAGATTTTACAAGGTTTTGCTGTTATGAACTTTATTGCAGGCCATAGTTTAGGACCTTATCCATCCACAAATGTACTACTGCCAACAGAGGGACTCTAGTTGCCACTTTCCCTCCCCATGAACACTCATCCTCATTTGCCAAAATGTCACTATGGCAACAGCTAGCAGTTAAGCAAATGTAATGTTACATTAGAACTGATAAGGTTTTCAGTTTATTGCCTCTTTTGTTTTTGTTTCTTAACATATTGTCTTGATGTTTTTGTTCTATGCTATGTTTTGTACTGTGTGGAATTGTATTACTTGCAATTAATTGTCATATTTTTATATGTACTTTGTGTTTTAATATTTATTTGTAACCTGTGTTGTGGCACTGATATGAAATGCACTTTTTAAGACAATCACAATAGTAGAGACTCTCCAGTAGCAATAGTGGGATTTGATCAAACAGTATGTTAAAAAACCGTCATACTTACTGTCAACAAAAGACACATGCAATGTGTGTTTAGTCTAATGTAATGTAACTTGGTAGGCAGCTTGTGATAGCATTAGTGTTACAAAAAAAGTGTAGTTCACCCTAACCTTCTCTGGGTGGTAGCACTCCTCCAGTGCATTTTTTATTATGACAGAAATGTTAGAGAAGAAAGTGACCACTGCAGATATGCAAAAGGTGATAAATTGGCCCTCACTGCAGAGATCTGAGCAAACACCTGATCAGGAAATAGGACTTAGAGATAACCCAATTGGAAAGGACCACTGGCTTTAGTTCAGTAGCTTATGATAAATTAAATCGTGAGCATCTGACAGTTATAACAAAATTATTGACTGCCGTTTGAATAACTGCCTTTTGCTGCTTTGATTTGAGTCCCCGAGTTGGTATTTTGGTTCATTCAGTAATTCTTCTCTATGAGCAAAATGTCTCATTTCCAGTCTCTGGCGATGATTGGATGACACCTCTGCTACTGAAGCGTGTTTGAAAAGAGAGCTCCGTTCACTATTGGTTAAACACGTGTCTTGGGCGTTTCATTGTGATTGCCCGGTTGTGTCCGGGTAAGATGGCGTTGGAAGAGCAGTGCTCGGCACCACCTCGATGGCGGTCAATATCTCTGACACACGTAGAGTTCGCTGAGGGTAAGTCAACTCGACCTCTTTCTCTAACTGCATTTAGCTCTAGTAACGACCGTGCGCTTTGCGATCCTCGAGATCTGTTTTTTCTTGCTACTGAATGGACACGGCCGTCGGTAATATTGCCAAATAATGAGATACTGGAAAATCCTGGGCACAGCAGGGAATGTAACCCGGACTGCAAAATTGTGAAACAGCGCCGCATGCGCAGTTGGTAAAATGTCCACAAAGGTGGCTAGCCAGCCAGCTAGCTAGCTTAATATCGGCATTAACATTTTGTTTCCTTAATCGGTGGTTTTCCGGTTTATTGTGGGAACTACTGAACGAAACCCTAGCTTTCTACGGCTTAAAATGTTTTTTTTCCTTGCTAAGTGTGTTAAAGCTAGCTACTGTGCATAACAGGAATGTAAAACTGTAACTAACGTAGTAGCATCGTGGCCTGACATTGATTTGTGTAGCATAAACCGTAGTGCACCGACGAGTCTGAATTAGATCAAATGGTGTGGCTTATCAGGGAATGGCTTGCTTTATTACGCCAGCCTCCTACCTGCGCCCAAAGATAAAGATTTCACAATATATTAGTAATCTACAATCACTACCTGCCCACTGCAGGCTTGCAGTGTTACTTCCTCCAGCAAAAGCCCAGTGGGGATGTTATGACTTTTAGGGGGTTTATGATGTGCCTTTACAGAAGTATTGTCACTGTGTTTTTAGATGATCTAACGGGACAAGTGCTGGCGTACATCAGTCTCCTACCCATAGCAATTCTTGTGGGTTTTGTCACACTCATAGTGTTCAAACGGGAACTGCACACGGTAAGTTATGTACATGCACTGTGAGTTGAAAGAGCATCACTTTGGAATCAGACATTCTCCATCTTGCTCTGAGGTTGTCCTTTTGCTAATCATGCCTGTTGTCTGGAGCCTGAAGAGTGATATCAAATGGGCAAACATTTTGCAACCTCTCCATGTGTTGTGTTGAATCGAGAAAATAAATACATTTTTAACTATTCTTGTAGATTTCATTCTTTGGTGGGCTCATCCTGAATGAAGGGGTGAACTGGCTGCTGAAGCACATTCTTAGAGAGCCACGCCCATGTGCAGGTGAATAAAGTTATCAGCACTTGTGTGTGTGTGTGTGTTTGTGTGTAGAGGAGGGAGGGGTGCTAAGCTGCTCAGTGTATTCTAGACTTGTGTGTTTATCCGGATTATGCATGAAATACTGATATCATTTTTGTATCAACAAAGTAGAACTATATAGTGGGTATTGCTCAATATTGAATGTATTTATCTTACTTGCCTAATGTAAAGTACTACTTTCATTTTGCAGGGGCCCATTCAACCTTGAACACAGAGTATGGGATGCCCTCCAGTCATTCCCAGCTTATCTGGTTTTTTGTTGTTTACTTCTTTCTTTTCCTTTATTTAAGGTGAGCTTTTTTTTTTCTTATATTTTGGGGTGATTCAAGGGCAGGAGCATAGAAATTTAAAATTAGTACAAGCATACCAACTGCTAACTTAAGACGATAGGGAAAAAGAAGGTTTGAAAGCTAGAGCTCATCTGCTGACCATCCAAGTTCAAACTGTCCAGAACGGTCTTGTAGCGCAAATGACAAGGACATCTAAACATCTCATCAACAGTGTTGCATGATCATGGTGGACATGCATTCATAGCATCAGTGCTTGACTGGATCTTATCTATGTCGTGGTGTTTGTATCTGTCATTCAGTTTTATACTTGGCCCTACAGCATCACTGTCTTGTCCAGAACAGCCTAGTGGTCAGCATTACCTACTAGCCTTTCACAAAACTGTGATGATAAAAACCTCAGTTCTTTGATGGTAACGAGACAGTCGTGCTCCTCCTCTAGATGTCTCAGTCGGGTTCATCATTCCTGTAGTGGTTTTATTCCAGTGGTCGTGTTTGATTACTGTAAAAAAGAGTGGCAACTCCTGAAATGACACGAATGCTCGTTCTACTGCTTGAGCAGGCCGCACTCCCACGTTAGCTCTATGAATTAATGTCTTGTTAAAGTGGCCATGATGTCAATTTTTCATGGGTTTTTTCCCCCTCTAATTCACTGCATACCCACACAGCTTACCAATATGCCTGATCACATGTTGAAATCAGCTTTCTTCCACTGTAAAGACATTTTCACTCCAACATCACATGTGGTGTGAACTAACTTTGTCCTCTCTGTTCAGAATGCATCAGACGAACAATGCTCGATGTGTGGACCTGCTGTGGAGACACATACTGTCCATCGTCTTGTTGGGCACGGCCTTATCAGTCTCATACAGCAGGTAAGGAGAAATCTAAGGTGAACTTTTCAAGTTTGTTCTTTGACAAATCTGAGTGGAAAAATAAGGCCTAGGCTACTACTCAACCAAAGAGACTTTTTTTTAACTTTGGTTTGTAAAAATGACTCCATGGAGGACATTTTTGACTGTAGTTAAGGTTGAGTGAAAAGCTATTCTATTAATATAAATAGATTCTTAGCATTGATCACAAATGCACTTTGAAAAGGAACTCACCAGATGTGTTGGCTTTAACATGATTTTGTCTCATTCTCAGGGTCTACCTGTTGTATCACACCTGGAGTCAGGTTTTCTATGGCGGAGTGGCCGGTAGTATTATTGGCATAGTCTGGTTCTTTTTCACACAAGAGGTGCTGACACCGTTATTCCCCAAGATAGCAGCATGGTAAGGAGTGCCGTAGTCTGTGTGTCATTTGAAATGAAAAATTAAGTTTGCAGTGACTTAATGTCCTATAAATTTCCTTTTCACAATCGATAGGCCAATATCCGAGTACTTTCTGGTGCGAGACACAAGCCTGATCCCCAACATCTTATGGTTTGAGTATACAGTGACCAGGTCAGAAGCAAGGTAAGATACTGTGTTGGTGGAGGCAGGTGGGGTTGAGGAATCCTGCTATATCACACACACACACACACTATACCGCATCTATCACCGTTATGTTTCAAACTGTTGGATGTATTGCATGTTCATAATGTTCTTCTCTTCTTCCAGGAACAGACAGCGAAAGCTTGGAACAAAACTTCAGTGATCTATACAGTTCTTTTGTGAAACTGAGTTTAGAACCACACACACTCATAGACATACACACACACATGCACACAAACAGATGCTCACTCAAAAAAAACACACTGGAGAACCATCTTTTGGACTGACGTGGTTGCAAGGAGGGCCAAACCGTTTACAGGTGGCGAAAGAGTGCCTGGACCTGGCCTGGAGCCTACAGCTTGAGCGAGTCCGTCCACACGCCTCTCCCTTCTTGTACAGCTTGCCCAAATGCTCTCCAAATGCATGCAAGACTGTGCAAGAGGCATACTATTTAATGATAGATTAATATATATTTTAACTGTAAACGCACGCTGACAGTAACAGTGTACTGTAAGAGATTCAAGGAGCCAAAAAAAAAGAGGCTTTGGTCAAGTTTCAAACAAATTGGTGGGTGTCATTACAGCATGTAATTAGTGATTCTTTTTTAAATACTCGATGGTGGATAGCTGGTGGGTGTGTGTGTGTTGGGGGGCGGGGGGTATGAGTGGTTGGTTGAAGTTAGTTAGATTGGGCAGGGGGTTTGGTTATGGCTAGGATGGGGGTAAGTGGAATTAACCATTTTTCATTGTTATATAATAGAAAATGAGCGATTTCTAAAATTGGTTATAATGTAATATAAATGAAAATTTGCACTTTGTGAAATTTACAAGTTAAACTAATACTAGTGAAATGTTAAGACCCCCTTTCCCCTAAACAATCTTCCTTCTGTGTCTATGACTGTCAGTCCTAATATATTAGATTCCAAAGCTGATTTGCAAGCAGTGTAAATTTACTGTGCTATTGAGCATCGAGGTTGTGGCTTCTGTTCATATCCACGTGAGGATTATGAGACAGTGGATCGCAACTCAACTCAGTTTCAGTTGTCATTTTTTTTTTTTGGTCTTCATTGTTCCACGCAGAACGGACTGAGACGGCGTTTTCTTAATGCCTCACATACAGTAGCAGCCTGGGAACAGAATTCTGGGAATCAGCCTTTTCTGTTGTTGATTCAGTTTCTTATCGTCTTGTTTTCTGCTGTCGCAGAGGACCATTTTCTTTTTTACCTTCATTTCCAAAATAACATTCCATATCAGTTAGTGAGAAAACATACAATATGACTGCTGAGGGGATGTTTTTTTTATTATTATTTTTCAAAGAAAAAAAAAAGCCTCAGGTCAGTCCTAGCATGTGATTTATGCTTTATTCCTCACTACCAGGGTAGCTAATGTTCACGGCTGTCAAGTGGGGATCTAAAGCTCATATCATTAGCTTCACAAAGGGAAGTAGTTCTCTTAGATTTTGATTTTTTTCCCATGTGTAACCCATATCAGGCTGAATAAAGAAATGTGTTTATGTACAAATAAAATGTCCATGTCATGTTTGCTGCTGAAATATGGTGGCAACATTCACATTTTGCATAAATCTGCACATCCGGTTTGGTTTTAGCTTGTGTGCTGGGTAGCTGAAGTGCATAATGGAGATGTTATTTTAAGCAGTCTGATTTGAGACCACAGGCTGAACTGGTTCACCAACCCTCCCCATCAGTCAGCCACAGTAGCACCCAGAGGTCCTGTCATCATGGGAGCACCACTGACAGACTCTATTCACTGTACATGTTGCAAGAAAAACGTTATGGAAGACTGACAGTAATTCTTTAGTAAATGTTATATTTCTATACTAAATGTTATAAATAGGATGCTATACAAGTATCACTGCAAAATTACACTCCGTATAGGAATGTTATAGTGATGCGAGATTAAAAAAAAAAGTACTTTAAGGTCACTAGAAACTCGCTGAGCCCACGTGACACAATTACTATTTTGACTTCCTGAGATAGCCTACTTTTACATTTATTAATAACCCAGCTATGTGTTTTAAAATAAAACCTACCAATGAATTCAACATTGAACTAAATAATTTGCTATGAATGAAGCAATGTATTTATCAATTTGTAGCATATCAGAAATGAGAATATCTTGCAATTGAGTTCAAAGGATTAACAATATCCATATAGAGTGTCATGCTCTCCACTCTATGGCTCCACACAGTATACCAAAATATAACAGCTTGAGAACATTGTACCCTGACTTGCTGAATACAAAAATAAATATCTGCCCTATTTCCAGACATTGGTTTTCTGATTCACCCATCAGGCCTCACTCCCCACTAGGAATGGGCAGAGATGAAAGTTTATTGAGACCCGTTTCTATTCCAGTTTCTCTAAGAGATTCTGATTGTTGAATGTTTCACTTTCTACCAATACAAATACCTGTGTTTGGATGTTGGAGGGAAGGGATGGTTAACAACATACCCCTTGTATATTAGTGAAATTATTATCCCAGATAGTTTTAGGTGACGCACCGCGCCCCCTGGTGGCCATGTTGGAGGTCCACAGTTCCTGCAGCAGCTGCAGGGAACATTGGATGTCTCAACAGTGTGCAATAGACATGGGTCATTTCTGTGCTGTTTGACTGGAGACTGATCATTCTGTCACTGACAGATGTGATCAGTTGTGTGTTTGATAGTTAGTGGGCTATCATCTGGTCAGCTTAATATCACTGTTAGTGGCTAATAGGCTAGTTAATATTAACATGAGTTACTATTCAATTAGGTTAACTGAGATGACTTCTCCAGCGACAAAGCTGGTCCTGATTGCCTAAAATGGCCTGCTCAGCAGTTCAGAACCTGATCTTTACTATGAATCAGAAACTAGATTTTTAAATGTGAGCAGAGCTATAGCCTGAAGCATTTCAGATAGAAAAGCCTCCAAGAAGAATAACTAACAGAATACAGTTTAGTTTGCATGTAGTCCTATGCCAGGTTTGTGATTACTGAGATAATGCATTATGTGCGTTATATGCATTAACACCACCCTAATGAAAAATCACTGTTATAGTCCTAGAGGGACTTAGCCTAGTGTAATGAATTTATAGTGACCCTGTCAAACATAATGGTATTTTTCATATCCTATGGTATAATTTGTCTATATTTGCTAGATATTTACTTTTGGAGTTAGCAGCTATTCAGTTAGTAGTGTATGGGTTAGCAACTGAATTGGACACTGACTGAAGTGTTTTCATCATAACAGTATATTTACTGAATTGGTATTGAATTATTTCTTTGAGCAACGAGAGCGGCACCCTTTGGTCAGAAGGCACATTGCAAATGTGAGTGATTTGTTTGTTCAATGAGAAAATCCTACAGCACAAAACCAAACCGATAAGGTATATGAAATAATTTGTTCCCTCACAAATTGTCTTTGTAATTGTGTAATTTTAGTTTGTTTGCCAATAAGCATCAGGCTTTGCCACATTGTGCAAGTGCTAAACCACTTCCAATGCAGGTATGCTGTCAGTAGCAACTAAATGTTGCAATTTTAGGATTTTTAAAACATTTCAAAAATTAGAATAAATAAATCATTATGATCAAAATGAAGCATTTATATCACTATATCACATGCCAACACCCTAGCAATAGACTACAGCACAATCCCAGAAGAAGAACTACTTTAGCGCCATCTGGTGGCTGTTTGTAGGACCTGGAGGAGCGACTTGTACCTGGTTCAGTGCTGGGACTTTTTCTGGGACAACGAGATGAATGATGGAAACATTTGTTCATCTACTGATAGACCACACAGATAGCACCATGAGTGTGGTAGTAAGGTCACACTTTCCGGTTCCATACTGTTAGTACTGCACTGGTATGAAATTGGGTTCATTTGAAAGTTCAAACAAACATGATTCCACAGATCCAGTCTCCCATTCATATCACCATATCATCTTGATTAAACTATCTAATGAGTTCATGTTCACCGATATTTAATGCACTATGATGGCTGAAATAATATGTGTGACCTCTTTTATAGGATATATATATAATTATATATATATATAATATATATAAAATTTAATGTGCAAGACCAGATACACACGTGGACAAAATTGTTGGTACCCTTCCGTTAAAGAAAGAAAAACCCACAATGGTCACTGAAATAACTTGAAACTGACAAAAGTAATAATAAATAAAAATTTACTGAAAATTAACTAATGAAAATCAGACATTGCTTTTGAATTGTGGTTCAACAGAATCATTTTAAAAAACAAACTAATGAAACTAGCCTGGACAAAAATGATGGTACCCCTAGAAAAGATTGAAAACAATTTGACCATAGGGACATGTTAAACTAAGGTGTGTCCTGTGATTAGCATCACAGGTGTCTTCAAACTTGTAATCAGTCAGTCTGCCTATTTAAAGGGTGAAAAGTAGTCACTGTGCTGTTTGGTATCATGGTGTGTACCACACTGAACATGGACCACAGAAAGCTATGGAGAGAGTTGTCTCAGGAGATTAGAAAGAAAATTATAGACAAGCATGTTAAAGGTAAAGGCTATAAGACCATCTCCAAGCAGCTTGATGTTCCTGTGACTACAGTTGCACATATTATTCAGAAGTTTAAGGTCCACGGGACTGTAGCCAACCTCCCTGGACATGGCCGCAAGAGGAAAATTGATGACAAATTGAAGAGACGGATAATACGAATGGTAACCAAAGAGCCCAGAACAACTTCCAAAGAGATTAGAGGTGAACTCCAAGGTCAAGGTACATCAGTGTCAGATCGCACCATCCATCGCTATTTGTGCCAAAGTG
>CABFOQ010024030.1:14975-36670 GCA_900660455.1 Gephyroberyx darwinii
ATGTTCCATAGGTAACTATTGACACCCAGTACATAGTTGAGGTTTTCCAATTCTAATTATTTTTGCGTGCTTCCCTCCACCGGCATTGTGTGTGTGTGTGTGTGTGTGTGTGTGTGTGTGTGTGTGTGTGTGTGTGTGTGTGTGTGTGTGCCAGACAAAGGAAAGGGAGAGTATATGTGCGAACACACAGGAGAGAGAACATTAAAGAGAAAAGGAGAGAGAGGGGAAAGAGAGTGCTCCAGATGGCAATGCTGCTGTGCATCGGGATGTGGAGGGTAGGTCATCCAGTGGCAGGCCAGCTGGGGGAGGTCAGGATTGCTTTCCCCTGGGACACCACGGGGAGCCAACAGGAGGCAGAAAGACCAGTGGAGAGACGGGGCACCAGTGCATAATAGGTCCCAGGGCTGAGGCCAAGAGTACAGCTGCTCTACAGCACTGTCTCAGCTCTTCCTTAATTCACAGTGCATCATCCTCTTTCTGAACAATCCCATCGCCTCAGGGCACTGTTTCTTGAATGCTTTCTACATTTCAACTGACCTACCCTGTTATGCAGGGTAAAAGCATTCATATCACTTTTTATTGTGAGCCTCCACCCTAACCTGCCATGTTTTTTACCCTTGCTATGCTCCTTTTCTTCCATTCTTTCCATGCACCACATTAGCCCCCACTCCTGCTCCAAGCCATAGACCACAGTCTCTACCAGAACCTAACATGCTTGCCCCTGCCATGTGCCCTCTGTTCCACATGGTGGCATGACTGGGTATTAGGGTCACCCCCAGGCAGCAGGAAGAGCCCAGGGAAAACCTGTCATGACCAGTGACTTGGAAGGAATTTTGATGCCACACTACATTGGTGGAGGCATCCAGCCAGTCGGAAGCAACGAAAGGAGCAAACAACCACACATCATAAAATGGCCACAGGCGTGCTTTTGTAGGTGACCTGCCCTCCTTGCAGGTCATTTATGAGCCAAGTTTGAAGCTGGCCTTTTTAATTCATGATACAGACGCTAATGAGAGTAACACAAAGAGGGTGAGACAGGAGAGGAGGTGAGGGGGATGCAGTTGCTAGTATTACCATACTAGCAACATGAGCATGTGCACCAACCCTTCAAACACCTCCATTGGTCAAGTTGTGCCCTGGGTCAGGTATGCAATGCGATGTCATAACTTATTAGTACTCAACACCAGGCCTTCCACCTTTGCTTACTGTCCGCAGGTACGGCCCACACAACAACTGCACACAAATTCACATCACATGTGCAGCCTTGGCCACACTCGGCAGCCCTGGTTTTCCCATCCGGCTGCAACTTCACACTTGTTTCAGTCAAGGTCCATTGACTTTGTATGCCCTCGGTCTTTGTCCAGACAACGTGTAACCTTGCATGTATTACATGGTCTGGCACAGTCTAGCTGAGGGTGAGAGAGAAAAAAAAAAAAGCATAGGAGGACAAAGACAGAGCTGTCAAAAGTCACTAAGGTACCAAAACACAGTCTACTCTTAAATCATAATGTCACAATCTCCAGTCCTGTCTTCCAGAGTACAAAATACAAAAAAAGAGGAGCGGAGATAAAGGAGTCGCTTTCAAGAAATCAGAGGCACCTCCTGTACACCACGTTCCCTCAGAGTTTGCTTAACAAAAGATCAGGTTTCCTTACAACTATAATCTAGAGCATTAAAAAGGTCAGGCTTTAGCTTCACACTAATAATACTACCAGAACGAGATGAGTGCTGTATTGCAAATGCAGAAGTTTTAGTCCTAACTGGTGTGAAAATGGTTACAATCACTGTGCATATGAAGACGGCAAAACCATCAGTTACTATTGCGTTTCTTTCAGATAGGACATTCTCAGTTCCATAAATCTGTAATGATACATTTTTCGGGAGCAATGATAAGAAATTGTGGTCTGTGTGAAATTGAAATGATCTGTGTGAAATTGGTACTATTGATAACTGCGTGTACCAAATATTGGCACTGGCCCCACACTTGTCTTTGTTTACTCTACTGACCACTAACTTACCTATCCAGCTGCCACATAGGAGGGAAGCAGTTTCCAATTATGCTTTACACAGCTACCCACCCCTGAAAATGATCTCTGTGCATCATAAACCAGCAAGTGTAGGTTTAAGACTTGCCCGGTGGAAAGCCTAACAAATATGACCTCTGTGAGTGTGCAAAGCCTCAGTCACTGTAGCCATTAAATTGTTAACAAGCTCGGTCTTTCCATTTGTTCCCCTCTCAGTCCAAGTCTGGTTGTAAACAAGGCTATTAAAAGGGTCTGCTTCTGCCTCAAGCGGCCACTGGCCTTGGGCTCACAGCGCCGACACTGGAGCCGCTAATGAAGCGGAAAATTAAAAGGTTTGGTGGGACATCGAAAGCTTGTTTCCTTCTAAGAAAGGTTTGTTTTTTATTCATCTTGCTTTGCTCTCTGCTCCTTCTCACAAACCCAATGACATTTCATAATCAAGAATCAGAAGCTCGAATCAAATCAATTCCCTACACACATCACGTGATAGAAAGTTGACCAGATGGTTAAAAATACAATTAAATGCAGTTAAAAATACAAAAATACAATGAGGTAAAATGAAAACCAAGTGCAGTTTAAAGACCAGCGTTGGAAATATGGGGGCCTGATATCACTTAGCAGCATTTTTTAGCCGATGTTTATAAAGTGGCATAGCAAGAACAGTGCTATGACATGGTGTGTGTGTTTCCAGAGTTCCTTCAAGTCGGTCAAAACACTCAAACATCACGCTGAGACCTGATTATCTGGAATCTACTGATGTACATCATGACATAAGCAGCTTGGTGGATATACATTTCAAGCTGTCACTGACTAAGCTTACCAGGGGGGCACTGCACAAAAGAAAAACAACATTAACATCCTGTTGACCTATTGCTATGAAATATTTACACTGTTTTTCTTGCTCTTATATTATGCAACCAGCTCGTACTCACTCGGCTGTCAGAAAGGAGAGAGTATCCTACGTTCTAGCCAGGTGCCAAAGGCCGTACCAGTGGCAAGACCTTATATCATTTCTAAATGCCAGTCTCCATCCACTCTCCTCCTTTAATAACTCCAACCACAAATATATCATCAGTATCCCGTGGGGCCACTTAAAAACTGTGGGCTGGCTGAAAGCATGCTTGTGTCTTTATGTCTCTATACCTTGCCATTTTCCACAGGGAGCCAAAAGACTCTTGGTCTCAAAGGTTTCAAATGAAGCTGTAAAGAAGCTGGAAGTATCTTTCCAGGGGGATATACGACAAAGTTGTCAATATCACAAGCCCACTACCTCTAATTAAATCCCTGTTGCTTCCCTCACATACTTTTGAGGGAAGCAAAAGGGCTCACAAACTACTTTGATTGGGAGCCATGGGATGAGAAATTGTTCTGCCAAAGGTAACAGGAACTTTGCGCTGAAAATGCCTCGCTGACCTCATGTATTGACCTCAATCACTCAGTCCTCCTGCTTCCCCCAGTCCCTTCAACTTTTGGCAGTTTCCCTGTGTTACCACGGCGATGACCTAATTTGAAAGAGGTTGCAGGCGTGGAGAACATAGCTACTTACTGGAGGAAAAGACCAAGGACTCCAAACCAAGGATTTGGCCTTGTGACCCTCACTTCCTGCTTTGTTTATGTCCTTGCACTGAGTGAACATTTAAATTGCCTTGGCTTTTGTTTCAGCTTTGTATCCCAGGAAGCACTAGGGAAGAGGTTTATAAATGATGCTATTCATCTAATGCCGCCGTTTTTTCCCTGGCTTATGTACGTCATCTATTTGGCGGTGGAAGCTAAAGCCCACTCTAAACATAGCTAATTGAAGACAAATATGGACTTTCTTTAATCTTTGATACATGCCTCACGAAAACAAGGCAGCCAGAATGGACGGACCCCACTGGTCACCTCTCTCTTAATCCAAAAGTTTTTCTATTGGCATGGTACTGTTCATGTTTATTATAAAACAGCTTCTTTAATCATGTTCTTTTAAATTTCAAATATGTTTATTATTATTATGTCACACACACACAAACATACCATTGTGTAAAACACCATTATTCATATGAAATACATCATTTGCACCTTCCATTGCCTTGGGTTTCTCTGGAGGAGGTAATTTGACAAGGATATTTAACAGGGAACAGTCCTTGAATATTCAGTAAAACAGTTTTCATAAACCGTTGCTTTGTTTGACTATAGAGTGTATAATGATTTACTAAACAAAACAATGCAAGTGTAAAAACTAATTTACGGCTTTGCTGTCTCACAGGCACACAAAGTACTCTAAATCTCCCTCTAATAGCAAAATTACGATGATTGGGGAGCTACACGCTTATTCTAATAATTAGCCTTAGTCACTCAGCATATCCACTGAGATTCTGGATCATTTCGTAGCCATGCAGATAGAATCCGTCTTGACCTGGGTTATCTCCCTGTGTGTTTACTGTGTGCTTGCAATCTATTCCCCGGACAGAGGAAGGAGTTCTGCCTCCTCATTCTCTTTGCTGTATCCGTCCGTTGGGTACTGATGCCATCAGTGTTCCAGGCTTTGTACAAGATGTTCCCTTGCATGAGAGATTTCCCCGCTGATGTTGTCTTGTCATTTCCTTTCATGTTCATAATATAATATGACTGCAGTTGTGTCCCACACCAGGCTCAATCCAAGAAGCCCAACACTGCCCCATGTCTCCTACCACCCACACAGCCAAGCTGTGATGTTCTTCAACACCCAAAGCTGTTGCCACTGACGGTGTGAAGTACAAAGAGCCTTTGGCTCTCTGCACCAGGTGTTATTTGAATATTTAGGTGTATTTACTTGCTACAAAGACATGCAATCAAACCACAAAGCGGCATCAAAAACAAAGGCGATGTCAAACACGTGAATGAAACAGCTGGTTAAGAAGGTCAACTTTTACCGCATCAAAATACAAATTGGTTGTTTAACGAAAATGGACTTGTCCCAACATCATGTTGATCATGTGGGCCTGTGAACCTGTCTTAGACTTTGAGGTGTGAGCCTTTCTGAGACTTGAATAGAGGTGTTATTATCAGTTGTATTTTGTGCCAGATGGAAGAAAGTAAACCAACAATTGACTGAATCTACACACCAATTATCACTGTGAGATAATGTTGTCCACACTCTTTGACTAATCTACCAAAAAAACCCACAAACAGTATGAGGATGAAAACATCTCTGAAAATATCATCAAATAGATGTGTTCTATGGAGTATTACTGTAATGTTTGTTAAGCTGTTAAGAATCTATAAAATGTGCTCAGTTATTCAGATACTAATTAAATGGCATTTTATATTTGAAAGACATCAGACTGAAAAGTTTATTGAATTACAAGTGCTGATTAGTATAGAACAGCAAACCATATAGGGTAAAATTGTGATTGATGTTACACGCCACACTTATTTATATTTAGCCAATTAGACTGTGTTGATACAAATTAGATCTGTTTATTTCTACATATTTCTATACAGACATCCTAAATTGCTTTATAGCAATGTGTTGCAATATACACTATGGATTTGTGACGTTTCGTGATGTTACGCGACACTGCTTTCTTTGTAAGGGGTTTGCATAACACAGAGCTAATGAGATTTTTGATTAGGAAAATTGATAATTGCATTTTTCATGAAGCATTCATGAATAATCAATCAATATTTATGACAGCTTCATTTCACATTGACATTACATTACACATTTAAAATAACTCCCTATAAAGAAGTAACACCTAATGTCCACAACACTTCTGCAAATAGGGTTCAATCAATATGGGTTTTCAAAGGCTGCTACTGATACCAATGTTGTTTGATTCAAGCTGTCGATATTTTGTGCTGATATTCTTTATAGCTTTAAATTTGACCTTTTTAATGTAAAAAAAAGCCCCTGAAAGAGCATTTAGACCATGAGGCACCTAAACTCTCCGCTGAAAGCCAGGATGATGATGATAATAATAATAATAATAATAATAATAATAATAATAATAATTCATTATCATATACTTGTGTGGAAATTGTCGCAGTTGAATTGAATAACATCTTTGATAAGAGGCCATTGGTTGACCTGATACATCAGCCTAACCCTAACTGCAAATATTGCACTTATATATATTAACCAAAAGATACGAAGAAGAAAGATAAAAGAAAGATAGAAGAAAGATGTTTCATGCATTAATGGAGGAATGAGATCATTTTTTATTGTTTTTGTGCAGCATGAAATTATTGGACATCTGTATCATTCATACTGAATGACAGAGTGTAGCAGAGAAGAGGCGTATGTTGTTGAAATGGACCTCCAGCACAAGCCATCTAAGATGACAGAAACCCAAAAACTGGAAATCACATTTGTCCAAGGGGCTTTCATTTTGAAATGTGCTATGAAGTCATGTTGCATAAATAATGTGTGTGGTAAATGTTTTATAAATGTGTAATGATGCTGTTATAAATGTTGACTGTTCTATTTCGTCAAACCCTCAACAAAGACAGAGTTACCCGTGCACAGCTGATTGACAGACGGATGTTATTGCACATGATCTGTTCTGGCTGATATGTCTCAGAGACTGTAAATATATCTGCTGTAGTTGGCAGAGACTACTGTTCTAAACATCACTGGCTTTCTTTTCTGCTCTTGATATTTGTGATGAAGCAGTGGGTGTGATAGAAAATCTCTCTCATCCTTTTCCCCCCTGTTAAAATGGAAACCAGACGGGGAGGGAAAGAGTGGCGGGCCACAGCAGCTTCCATCACTTATCCTCCACTCATGCATGATTGAAAGCCCTCTGCAAGCTTGGAGGACTGCATCATTTATACCAGGCTCCTTCAAAAATCAAGAAGCAAGCAGCAGCTATAGTTAATGTTGACAAAGCATGGACTTAAAAAAAAAAAAAATTTGATCCCCTCTTGGGTAAAGCTTAGACTTTTGTCTTTTCTTTTTCTTCTGCTCCTACGCTAATCTTTTAGATGGATTCAGCTAAATTGTTATAGTCTCCCACGGAACATAAATGGAGAGCATCCAGGGATTTGCGGCTGCTATTAGGGAGACAAAATGATCCATCAAAGCAGCTGCTAGAGAAGGAACTGGGAAATAAGGATGATGTGAGAGAAAGAGCTATTTTTATAGGGATGCTGTGTGGTGTTTTTTTCTTTCTCCTAGCTTTCTATGTCTGCCCGCTCTGGCTACATCACTGTGGTGAGTTAATTTGTGTTCCCATGCCCCATGTGTGCTCCATACATTTGGCCTTCATCAAACTTGCATTCGGTGAGAATGCATTAAGCTTGGCCCATCAGAGGCCAACACCACCGCAGCAGCAGTGTCAGCCTCATCAGGCCTCTGCTCACAGATGGACGATCACAGCTTTCTCTCTCTCTTCCTCTTTTCATTCCCGCCAGTATCAATCGAACACCACAACTTGGAATCAAAGCAGAGGAACTTTACTCATCACTATGGGTATGGGAGAGAGGAGCAGAGTGGTTGGGGGATGTGGTCACCATATTGATTAATGACTGGAAGCAGCAGAGCACCATATTCTCCATTTCCCCACCTACATCACCCTTGGAAGAGGGAAAGATATATCTGGCACATCACTGAACAGAACCCAAAGCTTCACCCAGCTGTGTTGCCGCTGTCTATTCCCAACTCCCAAGCAATGAGATTCAGACCACTCCAGTCAGCTTTTGTTTTAGATGTTTTTTCCCTGGTCCCGGAGATGGAAAGCTTGCACCTGTCAGTCACAGCTCCAGTTGGGTTTTGATGCCTTTAAAAGTGTGACAACGTGCTGTGATGAGACAGCAGCCCAGGCTCAGGTTGTGTCTGTTCGCCTGCCGTGTTTCCAATGGGAAATGGAATCCACTGCAGTATTTATTGCTTAGTTTTTCAGCCTTTTCTCACACTCAACAAATCCCAACAACTGAAAACAGATGTGGAAAAAGGAGAAACATCTACACAATCTTATCTCTAGAGAATGAGACTTGACACAAATCAATACTGATTTTCACAGTTTCAAGTCAGACGATGTGCAGTCTGGCACAGCAAAGGTCATAAGGACTCAAGAAATGCTGCTGCATGATTTGGTCCACGAGGTCCAATAGCCAAGGCAACTGATACAGGTAAAAGATGGCAAAACAAAACACAAACATTTTACAATTATAAGTGGTTGTTGTCATGGTGCATGCAAGTTGTTACACTAATCTACCAAAGTAACCAGGGGATGATACAATTTTAAAGATAAGATGCAATATGTAATATACCACCTGAAAAGTAGTATACACATAAATACACAATTAGTGTGTCATGGATGCTAGCACAGATCCAACTCTATGAAACAAAATCAGAGACACATGGGTCTCCTTGCCCTCCCAGCATGTGGTTGGCCCCAACGTTTTCAGCCATACTGGGGTCCTGTCCGTCAGTGCTGTTTAATTTTGCAAAAGGTCTGGTGATGTTGTCTGAGCACAGGATCAAGGATTAAAGCTAAGAATCCAGCTGAAGGCAGGAGAAAAGAAAAACACTCAGAATCTGATAGCAATGCTAAAAAATGACATTTCAGAGCTCTGCTGTTGTTATCACACCTCTGTAATATCCTCTGAATTCAATTAATGACTCATTCATCTCTGGCTCAAATCCTCGAGTTATTTTGTGGTGAAAAGTCCCCATTTTTACTGGTGAAGTGTAATGTCAAGTGTTTGAGGATGTCAATCAGTGCGAGGTTTTACCCATTTCTGCTTTGCAGAGAAGAAGGTATCAGATCATAGCTGTGAGGCCTATTATATCCATAAAGCAAGAAAAAGGAAATACATTATACATAAAGCTAGCTAAGTGAGATGTGTCACTGTATAATTTACACCTCATTGTCATACATACAGCAAGTGGCTTAATTACATTGTCAAACAGCAGAAAAAGCCTCCATGGGAGTTGGAACACAGCTCTGACAGCCTCTGTGCCCTGACCCTTAGGTGTCTGTTCTCAGCTGCTCCATGGGCAGAGACACAGAAAGAAGTACACGCTGGGAGAGCTCACAGACAGTGTTTAAGACTCGCAACTTGCAAACTTTTTCCTGTTTTTCCACACAACCAAAAGTGGCTTACATCTGAGGCTCCGCGTTGGAATTGTTTGTGATTGATTGCTGCAGCCTAGCTTTTCAAGGACTCCCTGGAAGGATGCGTGGGGGGACAGGTATGCTCAGCTGACCTCCCAGACCATTGATTAATGCTGTGTGCTGCTGATTTGTACTGCTCTGACAGAGAGGGCTGAGAGGCTGAAGAACACATGGTTCTCTTTGCTTTAATAAAACCAGAGCAGAAAGAAACACACTCTTCCTCCATCTACTCAGGAGTCAATGAGGAGTGATTTAGGTGTTAAAAACACTGCAAGCAGTCCATCTGGTTCCCCCGACAATCTATAGGTACCATCACCGCCTCCAATAAGTGGCCAGGATGTTACCCGGAGGCTAGCTACCATAGCAAAAGTGGAGGGAGCAGAGCTTGCTGACCGACAAGAGCCATGAAATGAGAAAAGCAGGGAAACTGTTGTTAAAACACGGCTACATGTATTTCATAGACGCCTCCAGGGGGTTGAGCTGTTCACATCTCTCCTAGGCACCAGTGGATAAAGAGGCCCACCCTTAACATCACATCCAGGCACCCTAAGTAATAAGCAATTGAATGAAAACAGCTTGGGACCATGCAGACAGGGCAAGGCAAACCAGCCATCCGTTTCATGTGTTTATACTCAAGGCAGAGGAGTGAGACCGGGCAGCACTCTTTCCCCAGGCTAAGGATTTGGCACAGATCTGTTGAACTTTGTTTACCGTGTTCTTGATTTTCTATTTAGTTTCCTCTCTGCACAGCTGCAGGGCTAAACATGTGTGTGTTTACACAGTATGGTGTGATGCTGGAGGTCCCCTGGTTCAGAGTCAAGGGTTTTGATTGATGGACATGGTATTATGTCTGTCCACCAATCAAACCCTATCTTGAGGAGCATCAGAAGAGAGTCTGAGAAGACACAACAGAAAAGGACTGAAACTGAGGGGAATTGCTTTGATGTGGTTGTGGCTTGATGTCCTCTTTCAGTTTTGAATGTGTTTCAATCACTCAGATAATACTTCATCAATAAGCATCATCAATATTTGTTTTCACTTCAAAGGTGGAAAATGAATATTCCTCTTTCTGTGTGTGTGATTTTCACCTTTGTTATAAAACATTGAACTTGTAAAAAATATACCCATCATTACATAAGAGAGGTGTCAGATAACGGCGCTGAGTACAACCCTGCACATCGCATTAAAAAACTACTTTGGAATACAGCACGCACAGATGGGGGATGGCAATAGATGAGACAAATCGCTACAGGAAAGACTGTGTCCCCCAGGTACACGTAGGGGCGGCAGCACAAGTGTAGTTCTGCATAGGGGTCACAGAATCACCTGTGTGGGCATATGCAGACACGTGTGCATATGTAAAGTGCACGGCAGCCTGCACACAAATAATAAATGGCCCGTAATGATGACGGATTAGCAGCGCAGATAGGATGAAATGGCGTGGAGGGTGTGGGGGACGAGCCGCCATCCATCCCAGACCTGAGGTGATCCATCAGGACGCACCGGGGTCCAGGAAAGGGCAAACCAGGAGCTGTAGGAGGAGACGAAACCCTGTCCCCCAGATGTTGAACAATATTCCTGGGATGGATCATCTGGCTAGGGAGGTGTGTGTGTGTGTGTGTGTGTGCATGTGGGCGTACGTACAAGACAACCAGTGACAATGTGGGAATACTTGATTGCTTGTGTGTGTGCATGAAACTGAGGGAGAGATCTGAGAGATCCAGGATGTGTGTGTGTGAGAGAGAGAATCAGCAATACTGTGGGAACACTTGAATGCTTGCGTTTTAGACTACGGGGGAGATTCGGCTGTGTATTTGTAGGTGTGTGTGTGTGTGTGTGTGTGTCTATGTACATATGCATAAGAAAGAAACAGCAATACTTGAATGCCTGTGTGTGCGTATGAGGGGAAAATGCGACATCAAGCTGCGCGTGTGTGTGCGAGAGAGAATCACTAATACAGTGGGAATACTTGAATGCTTCTGTATTAAAAAGAGATGTGAGATATCCAGCTGTGTGTGTGTGTGTGCACGTGTGTGTGCAAATAACCCTCCCACAATTCAAACATACTCAAGGTTATCGGCCTGCATTTAGAGCTGTGTTTTGTCCTGACTTCAGGACAGTTGTATCAACCCGCTCAGCACAAAGCCTTAGTATTCTCGCTCAGAGCCACAAAAGAAAGGGTTAAAACAATATCCTCTCTGATAGCTCCGGCTGAATGGGAGTGAGATTTGCTCCGGTGATTATGCAGTCAGACACAGCCACTTTAATGCGTGATCGTACTGTTGATGGCTTGAGAGTGCATGGATAAAATGACTGTTTCCTATTCACATATACACTGCCCACCTACCACCACCACCACATACACACGCTAATCCCCAGACTGGTTGCCCTACATGCTAGAGGAAAAATGTGCTTGAAATTGGAAATGTGGCATTGCGGTATGACGTAGACCTCCATCGCAGCATGTCCCTGAGGTTGCGCAATCAGAATTGAATGTCTCCTGTGAAGAAAACTTGTCACACATTATTTGGCAGCTCTCCTTCTTCTCCAATTGTACATGGCGACAAGGTTGTGTGTGTGTGTGTGTGTGTGTGTGTGTGTATGTGGACCAATGGTGTCAAAACAGACAAACACTCACACAGACACGCGCTGGTTTGAGGACAGTGCTCCAAGGCACTAAGGAACACAATAACTAAATGCACGATCACATCCAGCCTCTGAGCCCAAGTTTCAGGCTGCACATGCAATATTTCTGAGTACATGGCCGCCACTTGCAATGCATGACACATGAGACTTGTCCGTGATGTCGCAGAGCAGGGAGGGCGCTGATAACGCGAAACACTCATAACAAGGGCAACAACGGTGTCGCTGATGCTTTATCGCCTGTTCCTCGGTCATAAATGATTTCTTGCAGCAACGATATTTAAACCTCTATTATCTTAACGTTTAATACAGTTAATAAACCAACCAGTAAAACAAAGAAAGTACTTTTTTCACTTTGAGTTGGTTGCAGCAGTAGATCTAACTCTCGTATCTTTGACAGCATTAGGGCCCTCTGCACTGGGTAATGGTGCCTCCAGATTGCGAAGGGCTGATTAATTGATTAGGCCCATTAGGAAGGGAGCATTAGAAGTGCTATTAATTTTGCAGCAGCAGCGCCCCTACGTGTGCTTCTGGAGAGCAGATGGCGATGAATGATGTATTTTGTTAGAACAGTAAATATTGACAGGTGCGCCCGGGTTCCTCCTCTAGCTCCCCACGGACGTTGCAGAGGGAGAGCATTCTAATTGGCTATCTCCAGTGTGGGAGCCCACGGGAAGCCAGATGCCGTGACCCACCCTGCCCCGAAATCAGCAGATGCAGAGAGGGGGGGACTGAGCAGCTAAAGTAAAGTTTTGTGCTCTCGTGGGGAGGTGATCATTTTGGCTGGAGAGAGAGAGACACAGCTGATTATGAATCTGCACTGCTTTTGTGAGGGTTTGCTCCCCAGTGAATGGAGGTGGGTTTGGTTGGGCTTGGGGAGCACTTGATCCCATAATAGGGCCTGCCTGGCTCCACTTTGCCTCCAGTCACAATGGCTCCACGTCATTTCAATCGGAAAGCCAAGAAAACTCATTTCTGAGCAGCCTTGACATCAATTGCACTCTCCCGCTCAGTGGCAATTTCAAATCGATTGCTTCACCCAGATCCCCTCCCAGACTCTGTGAAATTGCACCAATTTCAGACACAACACAGACATTGTGAAGTGACACGGAGAGGCTGATGAAATGAACAATAAAGTTATATTAGTTTACAATTTACATTAGCTAATCACTCTCTCTGTCTGAGTCCACTGTAGGAAATATTCCTTCAGTGAAGCTCTACAAGGTCCATCCGAGGACAACTAGAGGAAGAGGACACAATGAGAACACAAAGGATACAAAGCAATCACGACACAACATACCACGCCTTTTAGTTCCATGATAGAGATGGTCGGCGTGTGATAAGCCTGTGGTTTTTTTTCCAGGCAGTGCCTTTTCTCTCCAGTGAGATATCTTATTATTGTTGTTAGCCAACCAGTTACAGCCCTCAGGAGGAAACCGCGCATGATGCTCAGATGAAGTGTCTTTACTGGAACAGTGGGAATAATAGCTCCCTTCATTCTTTCTCCTCTTCTATGCTTGCTCTCTCATTTCTCTCTATCTCCGTCTCTGAGGTACCTCCTATTCAACTCCTTCATCCTTGAAGACACGGGGAAATTAAATTATCCCTGGCTACTCCTGCCGCAATGTGTCTATGTAGGTGTGTGTTTGTATGTAGGTGTGTCAGGTCAACCAATATGGGTTTTTTTTAACGCTGATACAGATACCAATTCCCTTTAGACTAAAATCGACGATAGCCAATAGTTTGTCGCGATATTCAACATTTTTAAATTTCATAGCAAAACATTACAAGTGTTCAGTGTTATTCTTGGCATGGAGGACAAGCCTCTAAACAGCATTTTAACCATGGGACTGCTAATAAGAATTTTTTTCAGAGCGTTAGCAGCACCCTCAGGCACCTACCCCAGCTATTCAATGGCAGGGACATTCTGGCATGAGTCTTTCACTGCAGGTTTTACAGACTGTTTACAGGCAGTAGACCACATGGCCGATATCTCATATTTAATAAAAGAAAAATCACTGTAACCATAGTGTGAGCGTGTGTGTGTATGTGTATTTGTGTGTGGAATAACACACATGGCGGCACCAAAGAGTGTGCTAGTGCCCAAAGAGAATCAGTACAAGAAAACTCATGGGTATACAGCAGTGACTGCGCCAATACAACCAGTAGTCTTTAACCCCTTGTCCTTGTGCGTGTCAGTCACAGACCTCTCACCCCCCAACACACACATATACACATTTTAGACCGAGGCCCAGCTGAGATTAAAAGAGAGCTTCTTTCTTTCTTTCTTTCTTTCTTTCTTTCTTTCTTTCTTTCTTTCTCTTTCTCAGCATACACATATAAAGAAATATATCAAATCATTATTCATACTCCAATAGTATATTCTTCCTTAATGCATCATTGACAAATAATAAATATCCTAGAGGGAGCAGCAGATGGGTTACATGAGCAATCCCTTAGAAGGGGGTGCTTTTCTGCAGCCTCTCTTTTATTCCACCCTTAGAGATCAATGGATTCTGGATATTTTAACGGTAAGAGGCAATTTAATTCCATTCCATAGCTGCAGTATACATGCTTGTATATGTATAGAAACATACACTATATGCTGCTTGGCTGCCTTGCGCATCCCTATTGAAGAGCATGTCCAAATGTATTTTGGGCTCTGCTGATGCACTACTCCCCACACTTTCATTATTTAGCAACAAAAATGCTAATCAAAGCACTGATGCTCTCTGCAGGGTTTGCAGAGGACAAGGTAAATAGAGGTGAATAGGAAGAGGTGAGCCATTCCGCCAGTGCCCTTCCCTAAGCCTTATTAACCAGGAAAGAAAATGAACACGTCCGATACATAATAAAAAGGACTGAAAACCGTTGGCTATCTCTAATAGAGTCTTCTGCCTCAAACAAAAGGAGTGAAATAAGGTCTTTGTCAGCATTTAGAGCATCTCTCTTCTTTCCCTCCTGTTCGCCTTGAGATAAAAGAATCAGCAAGTCGCGTAATGATTGTTAATGGGATCTTTATTAACCAAATTATTGTGTCGATGATAATTGCTTTCTCAATGTCATGTAACTGTGTTTTATACTGGCATTGAATTAATGTTGGGCATTAACAGAGTTGATTAGCCAACATCAGTGCAGCTCCCCATCACCTCTTTGATTGGGATAATCATGTAGATTTTGCTAGACAGAGTTAACATCCCACACAATGTATCTCAGAGCTGGGACCGAGGAGAATTCTCTTGCGTGGGGAAGCTTTGCTCAGCGGTGGAACAGTAGCCGTAACACGATGTAATCTAATGATTCAAGTGTGTGTGTTGTGTGTGCCCGTATAGGTTTGTTTTTGTGTGTATGCCTGTATGTGTGTGCGCACATAAGTGAGCGCTAGCATCCATCTATAATACCATTGTGTGGAAGAGACAGAGATGAGCTTTGCTTCTTTTTAATTAGTGGCCCAGCGGACTTAACCCCACCTCATCATTCTGCTTGCACTAAGGCCCCGCGATTAATTGGCTCCTCTGAGTTGTCATGGAACTTCATTTCCTCGGGACACTTTGAGTTTTCCTCTGAGTTCACAACACATTTCCCTTGCCCAAATATTGAGTCTTTAGTAATGACATATGGTCAAGTCCAACGGGGCTTTGATGTTTTAGTTTTCACTCTTCCCCACAGTTGTAAGATGTACTCATTTGCTTTTAGGCTGCTCTAATCTTATCATAAAATGCACGTCCTTCTTTTTCTGTCTCTTTCTCTTATATCTGCTTCTGTCTGTTCATTTGAGCTGTCAGCGATTTTCCCTCAGTTGGTGATTTTATTAGTATGTTTCTATCCATAAGTGCATTTTTAAAATGTCGCAAAAATAAAATGTGAATCAGGTGCATTTTTATTAGCTGGGTTAAAGCGATAGATAGGCTTCCTGGACGTGTAGCTAAAACAGAAAGCACATCCACCAGAAAATGTAAAGAGTCTTAATACCACGTCATTATTTGACAAATGTAGTCACTATTTGTCACACCATTTCTTTATCAACAGCAAACCTTTCTGCCTCAAGCGAGTGTAAAAACCTTTTTCGTGATATTGAGGAGATTTCATCAAAATTTGCGATTTCCATTCAGCCTTCCAAAGTCAAGAAATCCTAATTTGCATAAAAATCTGTCTGTCTGTAAACCCGTTTGATGATAAAACTGTAGCTCATAAGTGTAGCGTGGTGGAGGGACTAGACTACGTATGTTATCATCAGAGCAAAACTGAAAACCAGCAAAAGGAAGGAGAGTGACCTCGCCAGAGTATGTAAAAAAAATAATAATTTTGCATGCTATGATTAGAAATGCCAGAGATGATCTATGAGGTGCACCTGAGATGGGAAGGTACCATGGGAGGAGGAGAGCGGGCCCTGGCAAACTCCTGCCTTAGGCTAAACCTATATATAGAATTACTTTAAAATCCTTAGCCATGGGCCATGGCTCTAGTTCTCCCAAGAATGTGGATGTCAAAATGCACAAGGGGATCTTCTCAATGAAAGAAACAGTTATGGTACAGTTGAAAATTTCCCAGGCTTACAAATCATCCATATAGGTATCGCTGGAAGGCCGAAATGACCTTTGCCCGGTTAGCTCACTTCTTTTTCCCTTTTCTTCTCAATACTGTGTGTTTTTCTGGGCTACTATGACCTCCAGCAATGACCCAGACAAAAATACCAAACATATTTGTGAATCTCAATATCAGTTTGCCCTCGGCTCATTTGGAGGTTGTTGGGCTATACAAGGTTGAAGACAACTGCTGTGGCTGAGCTTAGTTCCTGCTGAAAGGATACATGAGCATCAGTAATGCACTTGTTTTCCAGTGTATTGGCAACCACACCCTGTTATAAATATCTCAGCAGAATGGTGGGGCTAGTGAAACAGAGGAATCCGTTATCTCTATTTGTGGTCTGTCTCTGCTCCCCTGTTAAGCTTACACCCACAGATTTATAGGGGAGGGAAGAATATATGCACGGCTTGTATAAGTGCTATTACTGCTGGGGTATTGATTCACACTCTCACACAAGACATACGCGCACACAAACCCAAACCCATACAGAAATACACAAGTATACTAAGAGGCACTCCCACAAGTAAACATGTTTTGTTTGGCATTTTCCTTTCTCGGATGTCATAAAAAAAAACAGATGTCTTCTCAATCTCCAGGCGGAGCATTTCAGATATTTGATCACATCCCGGATAGGTATGGATTAGTATTTGAGCCATCCCAAGAGAAGGTGTGTGTGTGTGTGTGTGTACACGTGTGTGCATGGTGCAATCGTGATCCTGCAGCAGTGAAACTGGAGCAGAGCCCTGCGAGCTCAGCAGGAGTGCAGCCTTTATATTGAACCTCATCAGTTACACCTGACCAGGCGGGTTACTGTTGTTCAACTGCTGCACATCATCTCATCGAGATGATGACCTCTTCCTATAAACTCACTGGAATGAGAGTCTCCTTACAGAACATCACATCATATGTAGTCAATACCTCTGCAGCTCCTGGGGCTAGAACTAAACACCAGTCCTGTCTATGCACGAAGGTGAAATGATAACCCAATCAACCTACAAGCTTATATAACTGTAGACCCATCAGTACAATTACTGCAAGTTTTTTATTTTTTACTAATCAAACATTGTCAAAATATTTTCCAGATTCTGGCAAGTTATCAGTTCTTGTTATAATCCCAAAGTCCACGGTTTCTTAGTGTCGCCCAACAATGGATTACAATACTTTTATAGCTTTCAATTATCTGAACTGAATTGCACAACTGGGTAGATGATGTGTTTTTCTTTTTCCGCATCACAAGATTTCATGCTTGGCTGAATATTTTTAACATCACCGGCATCCATCAGCAGAAGTTACTCCACAAAGTATGTCATGATTGATTAGATCTTCTCTCCCGGTGTTTATATTTGGCCCGCCTCATTGTTGATCTCACTCTTATCATTCAAAATTGGAATTCGTAAATCAATTAATACACCATACTGGACGATTCATGGGTCATATTGTGGACGATTCATACACATACTGTGGACAATTAAATTGAAGACTTCATTTTCAAAATGTTATGCATTTTGGGAAATAATCATTACCTGAACTTCATCATTCAACATTTCTAAATCCAATCAGGGGACTTCAATCGCTTCAGTTTTGTAAAAAAGTTCCATAATTTTTGTTAAGCAGGGGTCACTTTTTTTCAAGTGGTCTTCATAGACCACTATGGACTATTCATGGATTATGTCTGGACAGGTCATAGGTCATACTGTGGACTGTTCATATTGTGGTCTAGACCATACTGTGAACATTTCATAGCTGTACTGTGGGCAATGAGTATAAAAACTCTTTCATCAGTGGCATGTTCCACAGGAAACATTTGAAATTTGTGAACTATGTAACAAGGCCAATGTTATATTGTCAATGATTGATATTTGAAATGAGTCATCAGCCTTATCGCTAATTCTGTTCGTTCTTCCAGATGCTAATGTGACATGTGACAAGATGTCATGTCAATTGAGCGGAAAATCACATGGAAACACACAAGGCTTTGAATCGTGTGTTACTGCTGCCTTCTCTTGTAGTGCTGCTGGTGTGTTCGCCCTGGAGACATGAAAGAAAGACTATTGTGTTTTTTCCTGGACATCACCTAGAGCCGCACTTTTAAAGGGCTTTTAGACTAATTCGTTTTCCCACTTCCACAACTACTTCTTCTCAAATTAATGGCCCCCTAAACGTCTATCAGCTGAACACATTTAGCAGTGCTTTACTGTGCCTCAATCACCGCCAATGCTTTCAAGCATTATAATTTTGCTGCTTTGCAGCAGTTAAAAACATCAGGTCTGTGCATTAGCTACATTACATTTTTACTCAGAGTAGAGAGAACGCTCAAAAAAACAAAAGCAATGTAAAAATGGCTCAGAACAGAAGCACTTAAGCAAACTTCATGATTATGAGTTTTTTCCATTTTAGTCAGTACAATGGGAGGCTTAGATTAGCAATGAGGAGTAGATGTGAATCATTACTGTTGAATACATCACTCCCCATCTCCATATTCTGGGGGCACCAGTCATGTAGCTGTTTCTCAGGGGAAAGGAGAAATTGAGGTTTTTTGCCTGTATAAAGAGGTTCCTTGTTCCCTGCAGTTGGATATTCCTACTTATTAAGATCACATAAGATCCTGTCAGACTTCTAGCCTGGAAGACCCTGTTGGCTGAGGCTGTGTTTTTTCCCTTGTGAAAGAGCACGGGGGGGATTACTAATAAGCCCAAATATTAGCCATTTCGCTGGGTAAACAGCTGGATGAGAACAAAGACAGGGAATACAAAAGCCATGTGAGTCCAGCTGGCTCTGGGACCTCTTCAAACAGGAAGCAATGCATTCACCTTCCATCCAACCGTGGACAACCTAATGTCCACATGTATGTATGTAACCCGAGATACATTATCCACCAATCATGATTTGGAAATAATTATAGGAATTATGGAGCTATAGGCTGTATAGTCGCTTCACAAGCAATCGTGATGCCACCGGCGCTTAGGGAGTGTGTGTGGCTGGCTGTCGCTGAGGCCGACATACGCTTTGTTTCTTCTTTTGTTAAGCTGTCATGTGAGAATGTAGCGGATCTGCTCCCCTGTTTGTTTATGCCAGCACCGAGCGACGAGAGCCTGAATGTACACTGTGGTGATACAGCTGGGCCTGGGATCTCTGACACACACACACACACACACACACACACACACACAGAACTGCTCCCTGGGCTTCTATCAAACATGCATATAAACACACACACACAACACAGAGAGATAATCAAATACACACCTATCACATTGCACACACAGGACTCCAACAAGACCAGGGACAAGCAGATACTCATCCATGCACAAGCACACACACACACACACATACACACAAAATGCCCAGAGCCCAGAGAAAGAACCAGGACTGGGCCACAGAGCTGGGAGACTATTCTCTACGCCCTTTCTCTTTCTCTGGCTGGTGAGGAGGCTTGTGACTTGGGGGGCAGACAGCCGGGAGCTGCTGCCAGGCTGGGAAAAGATACAAAGCAGCAAGCCCGACACCCAGACAACCCCTCACTCCCATTCAAACACTGACTCCCATTCAGCCGTGAGCCTGCCAGGACCCAGAGGGGAGAAAGTAATTGACCTCGATTAGACTGATTAGATAACTGAATATGATTTATTGCAAATACTAGAAGAAGACAGACAAGAGTATCAGAATCATCCATCCACGATGCCCTGGACTCACACTACCTCCCCATCGTTCACTGGGTATAGTTACTGGATAGAAATGTTACATGAAGACGTCAATGACCACTTGGAGATGGGTCAGTGGAATAGCCCCCCTGGCTGAGCTCATATTTAGAATTCATTACATTTGATTTCTCACAAGGACATACCTTGATATTTATCAGTTATATACAAGGCCACATCTAAATTGAGTGTACATCCAATTTGCTGTCACATTGAATATGCTCATATTGATCCCGGCTTCTTATACAAACCGTCAGATGACGTTTGCTGCATTCGTAATGCTCGCCAGATCCGAGGGAAAAGTCCTCTTCAAAGTGAAAGTTTAAATGCAACTGTTTTTCCATCTTTAGAGCTCTGCCCCAGTCAGAGCCAAGCGTAATTGTCTGGCTGCTTTTGTTTTGCGGTGTTAGCCATTTTATATGTAATTAGCTGTCAGGGATAGTGAAAAGGGGCTAATTCCCTTTCTATTTTCGCCTCCCTGACTGGAGGCTATGCTCAAGTCTGACACTGACAATAATTAAAACTCTGCCTCACTGGCTCTCATGTGCAGTGTTACATTTGTTTTCACCCGTGTAATGTGTAATATGGCCGGGCATCACCCGCACAGTTTTCTGAGTAATTTGTTCCCCCTGAAGGGTTTGACCACTTGACAACGCTGGGCCATGATACTTAACCATGTTATCACTCACAAGTCTTGTTAAGAAGTATCTGGACTGGAGGGTTCTCAAAGTCAGCAGAAAGTGAGCTCAGATCGTACACTTGGCATCAGAGCATATCCATAATTCATGATGACACAATTTTCAACTTTTGTAACTGTGAGAGAGTTAGGGGAATCAACAGTGCACCAAAACAGCTCATGCTTTTATATCCTTATTCCATTGCCCTCATTGTAGTATGCAAAGAAGTATATAGTCTGTTACAGTTACTAAAATACAAACTGATCTTTCTCTCAGGAGGTAAACAATCACAAATAGTGAACAGTCACATAGCAAGTAATCTATTGTAGAATGAATGGTAGCCACACACAGAAATCAAGTCATAAATATGATAGCACCATAATGAAGGAAATGTTTGACAGACGGTAGATACAGTACGGTAGGTAGGTAGGTTTTTATAGTCCACATGAGGGAAAGTTCTCAGCCTGTATTAAAGCACACAAAATAATACGTAATACCTGAGTAACAGCAGCTGACCTCGCAGTTACCCACAGAACAAGGCAAGAAATGTGCTTTATTTGTCCTTGAATGGACCTTGTGGAGCTTCACTGCAGTGAGTCTTTCTAAAGCAACAACCCACAGTATGACTCGGGTGTTCAAATAGTGCATGGAAATGGTGACCGGGTTAAAAGCAAGAAAAATCAGAATCAGAATTTATTGGTTGGTTGATTGATTTTGCACATATAAGAATTTGCCTTGGTGGTTTGCTACCATACAAACATAAAGCAACACAAAAATATAAAAGAAGTACTTTAAAAAAAAATAGAAGGATGACTAAACAATATTATTATTATTATTATTATTATTATTATTATTATTATTATTATTATTATTATTAAGGACTTGGGCCTGACATGACTAGTGCTAACATGGACATCTTATATAAACTGCCCATAGAAACGCATGTATACCAATACATCTATTCCAGTGATGAATTTATGCTTTTGT
>CABFOQ010024031.1:0-36752 GCA_900660455.1 Gephyroberyx darwinii
TGTAGCGTGTGCGTGTGTGTGTGTGTGTGTGTGTCTGCGCGCATTATTTTAAGTTAGACATCAGAGATATTTCATTATCGATTACCATCCCGTGCTTTGGACGAGCCAGGTTGGGGCTGTGACAGAAAGGCCAAAACATACTGAGGCAGAGCCTTTCCTATGATCATCATGTGATAATGAAGTGTTGTCTGTCTGAATGGGCATTCAGTGTGACTGCAGTGTGTGTACGTGTGTGTTCACTCGCATGTAAACTGTGTGTGGTCAGTTTTTGTTATACTCTTTGCGTTCGGTGTGCTGGTGGTTTGGAGTGTGTATCGGTATTCGACTAGAATGCCATGACATATTTTTGTTTTGTATATGTGTATATCTATACATGTGTGTATATGCTACGTATTACGGATACACCCATGCGTGGGAGATGGGGTTGTGCAGACCCTGACTTACCGTGACCAGATTGGACTTAGTGTGTGCGACAAAACTGAGACCTAGGGTGCAGCGCTCTAGCACGAAGCCAGGGAGAGAGGAAGCTGCCATTGTCTGCTCCGTTATCAGTCATAGCAGCCGAGCAGCAGATGTCCTATCAGTCGGGCTTAGGAAAGGCCAGCCGAAAAAACTATCTGTACCCTTCTCATTCCCTGAGACCCTAACTTGTGACGTTTTGCTGTGATGTGCACGGGTTGGGTTCTTGGGAGCTGCGAGGGGCACTCACACATCTCTTTAGGAAACCTGTAACGCCAGAAAAGACTTAACATGGCGGAAAGACACCAAGCGCAAAGAGGAGGGAAGACATGGCTTTTTTTAAGTCAGCTAGGCATGGTGACGAGGAATGCTCACTTGATCCACCCACACGGAGGAAAGAGAGGTAGCGGCAAAAGAAAGGGAAGAACATTGAGTTTCTTTTCGGATATGGAGGGAAAGAGGGAGGCGCAGTGTGTCGGGTACGGGCGGGGGGCGATGGATAGTGGAATGTGGGTATGAAGCACATGTGACTGGGATGGAGGGATGACCAGACTAGGTGGGGTGATGGCGACATGCTGACACATTTTCCAAACCCCCATTGTTTCACATAATAGCATACACATATGGCACAAGGACATACAGGAGGCTATACGAGACTAGACCTAAAGACACATGAAAAAAATAAATAAAAATAAAATAAATAAATATATATATATACACACACACACACACACATATTAGTTCACACATATACATTGACTACAGTATACCAATATACATTCAAGTATGCAACTTGGCAGCATTGGTATACAATAAGATAGCAGTTATTGAAGAAAATATAGTGACTCCAAAGAATAGAACAAATACAATAAGATGAGTTGGAGAATGTAGCAGTGTACAGTCTTAAAACCTTAAAAACCTAATATTTTCCATATAAATAGGAGAAGAAACACAGAATTCATCCCAGTTAATATTTGCTCTACTCCATCTGACCATCGGCTCTGCATGCCTTATCTTGAGAGCTGCACAAAGTACTGGTGAGAGCGTGACACTGAAAGCTCAGTACACTTGTGTTTGACCTCATGGAAATTCTCATCTGTCTACCACTGTGCCCAGTGCACCTATCTATCTGTGTGAGTGTGTGTGTGATGTGTGATGTGTGACATGCATGGTGGATATGCATGTGTGTGTACTAGTGTGCAGCAGGGCGCCATGCCCTTTAATACATCGCAAAACTACGGAGCAGGATGGTGCTGAGATGTGAAAATTTGCCATGTGATAATGGATGTGATTGGAAGAGAGAGCGGATGAGACTGTGATAGATCAAAGCTTTTTGATACGTGGGCCAATAGGTGGGGTCATCCCAGGTCCTCAGCTGGTGTCATCCACTGTGTGATACTAAGGAGGGTTCGTTTCAATACTCAACAGCTCTCCTCCTAAAATATGTTGAAACCCGGCTGGAGGAGGATCTCTCTCTCTCTGTAATTGGTTGGTGATCTGTGACGGCAACCCTTTATGTGTCCTCCCTTTCCAGCCACAGTCTGAAGTAGCTCCTTGTGTGTGCAGTATCTTTCAGTGAGCTCCAATAGTCAGCAGATAGTCAGCTTTCATTTGAGATTTGATGGTATTTTCAGCCATATCACATGAACAGCTAAAGAGATGACTGCCCTTTATTGTTACGATCCTCCCATACTGAAAGAGTCGGACAGATTCATTAAGTAGGCATTCTTACTATGTGGTCAAACACTCCTACAGTGCAATGACTCCTGGAGGTCATATTGATATCTTACTGGGAGTTTGTCTTTCTAGATGTGTTGCATTTCATTGTATCTCTATGAGGATTGATTGTAACTAACAAGGGTATGATTTATTAAATGAACCTTCAATCATCCTGCTACTGCAAAACAGACAACAAAATAGACACAAATAACTTTAATGTATTCTTTACTCTGCTAATAATTGTACTGAACTCTGTTGCAGTATAACGTGATAATGATTGCTGTAGGGTGTCACACTGATCTGTGATCTTGAATCCAATTTTTTGTGCATGCCATGATCTTCCATTTCCATGGTTTGCAATACATCACTGCTGCGGTCTCCATCTTGGGGATCATGGGCATATTGGAGAGGTTTAGGGGTTTGATGTCTCTGTTATCGCAATGTAATCTCTGCAACTCTCAAGAGGCTTGCCTGTGAAAATGAGTCAGTTAGTGAGAGAGAGAGAGAGAGCAAGAGAGCTTATCTGTGTACATACGTTATCTTGTGTGGATGTAGGTGGCTATAAACATGCTAGTGTCTGAGCATGTCTTCTCTTACGTATGTGTCTACATTTTATGAGGGCACACGTGGCTTTAGATGTGTGTTACTGTATGATTGTATTATCAATCTGCTTTCTATTATTTTGCGTATGCCCAAAAAGTTCACACACATTTATGTATGTGTGTATATGTATATATGTGTATGTGTGATGCTGTCCTCTGGTGGCATGTGGGGTCAACTCAGTTCAATAGGGGTTTCCCACTCAGAGCAGCAGGTCTGCAGCAGTAGGTTATGGTGTCAGAAGGGCAGCATTCGCCTCAGCCAGCAGACACACAGACTGAGAGAAATACAGGAAGAGAGACAGCAAGTAAGAGAGAGGGAGCAGCTACACGTGGAATATTTGTAGATTGATACCGGATTTGATTTCTGTGTTTGGTTTTGCAATGTTATCGTATCCTTTGACACAAAAGTAATAACTAAAGAGGATGAGAGGTGCCGATGTTCCATGTTTGCAGTTACGCACAAGTTGGCCGAGGCATTTTATTTTTGGATTGGAGTTTGTACCTTGCATCACCGTGTGTGTGTGTGTGCGCGCGCGCGTGTGTGTGCAAGCATGCGCAAACACGTTCCACAAAATGAATGAAGACAAGACGTTCCACCACAGCACTGCCACCTAGTCTCTGCTATATTTTCTCCAAGTAGTAAAATGGCCGACTATTGACGGCACTAAAGATCCTCCGGTGTCATACAGTGATGACTCGTGCTTGATGTGTGTTGCCACATTATAGTGTCACTGCGGGTGTAGTGTATAGACAAGGTCATGGTGTGGTGGAGACTCTGATGGACAAGGAAAGGAAGAACATAAATACCAGAAAATGTGAGAAAATGTAAGCAAGCCTGTGCTGTGTTTCCATTTCTCCTTCAGACTGCATTACACACGTTATGCTTTACATATAATTAGATGTTATTTAGATAATGGTTACCTCACAGACAAGCATTCAACAGTGTATGCGCTTTAATACTGTCAGTCATTTGCGGGCTGAGTGACCAAGCAGGCGTGGCAGGAATGTCAACAAAGCTTTGTTGTGAGATTTGAATGATGCAGGCTTTTTCAAACTAAATAAACTATGGATGTTGTCGCTGAATTGCAGTTTAAATGCACTTATTCATTTTTATAATGCCTTTATTAGTCACCGTCACTAATCTCCAGACTAAACAGAAGAAAATAGGATCTTGATCTGCAAAATGAATTGTGCCACAATGACAATGTAATGTATAGGCAAGCACACACACACTTTTATTAATGCTTTAGAATGTGATTGGTTTAGAGCCCCATCAGACAAAAAAATCCAAGTCCTGGAAGGTTTATGAGTGAAGATATATCAGCATGATTTTGCATCCACTGGGAGCAAACCTCAACAATTCAGATGCAGTATATCTTTTTACCTTCTGAATGCATGAATAAATCCTTGTGTGTCATGTGAGTATACTGCATGTCAGTGAGTGTATTTTTGTATCTTCATCTGTCTTTTCCAGCTCTTCCCCTGTGCCTTGAACTCACTGCCCCACCCCCCCATGCTCTCAGAGAGACCTGAGATGCCCTCTGCTCCCTGGATGAGAGGCTGGACTCGCGTACGAATGTAGCTCAGACTATTTCGATTCACTCTGCCTGCTGCTGGGTAGTTGCGGTAGCTCCAGCAGCAGGAGCAGGTGTGTCTACCTCCCACCCCCCCTCTCCTTCCCCTTCTCTTATCACTGCAGTACGGCAGCTCTGTCTGGGAGGCAGCCATTCTATTGTTCTCGCGCCCCCTTCACCTATCTATGCTCCTCTGGGTGCTGGCGCCACTCTGCCTGCCCCACCCTGTGGAAAGGCCTGGCTCCAGCTCCCTGTGATACTTGGCACCCAGGTGCCCTGTGCAGGTTACGCCTCTGGTTTAAGAGTCTCTTCTCCCCCTGGACAGTGCTCGCTACACTGTGCTGCTGACTGCCGCCATCTTGTTGCTACTCGCGCTCCCCGCCTCCCCGCCTCTGCTGCACTCAACCCAAATCATCTAACCCAGCCTCCAGCTTTTGCCAGCCTCTCTCTCCTGCCGCTGTTGTTTTGTGCCATGCCAACACTGCCCCAGCACAGCCATATCACAATACTTGCCTGTACCCAGCTACCACATTTTATCGCAGTATGCAAGCTACACACCTACTACAACCACTCCTGTTATAAAATAGCACCGTTGTCATGGAGTGGAGGCCCGTGATCTATAATCTTGCAGCCACTGTTACCTGTTAACCTTGATATTGAACAATCTGTACCTGACTCTTCACTGGTGTAGTTCCAGGAGCCAGTGTGTGCTCGGAGTATGTGAGAGTACATACGTGTGTGCGTGTGCGTGTGTGTGTGTGTGTGTGTGTGTAAGAGAGCGTGGAGTGCAGTGCTAAGAGAAGTACTGATAACGCTCCTTGGCAGCCACTGCATTCCTTGACCATATGTGCTCAGAACAGACACCCATCATAAAAATAAGACTGCGCTTCTCACATGCTCACATTCACTCCAAACATCAATTCACATCTGACACCGATCAGATTGTGTAGATTAATAACTCACCAAAACATAAATCATTTAACAATATGGTCGATCTATGTTCAGAGTTTAGCCTTGTGATGCAGCTTTACTATGTATTCCATTCAAATTGAATGTTTCTGCTCCGGATCATCAAATGTCCTTCAGAATACATACATATATACAAACTATTCAAACAGTATGAGTTGCAGTAATGTACTGCAGCGACAGAAATCGGAGTGTCATAAAGGTCATGGCACAAACACAATTTATATTTTGCTGTGGGTGAAAAGGATGTGGATGTGAGTGGGTGGAGGGTTCAGGTGGATGTTTTACAGTACAGTGGTGAGCTCAGGAGGTCCTCGTCCCTGTCAGACATGCAGCGGAGGAGAAACTGTACCGATGAATATCACAAGGAGTATGAAACATTGAACTGTCCTTTGAGAATAAATCAATGTATCTGAGGTTGTCAGTTTTATTTTTTTCTGCTCCTGCATTGTGTAATATACATTAGGATGTTTTTTTCCCTTTGTTTTACAGTTAGTTGTCAGCTTTATCTGAGTCCCAGCCTCAGCCCCAGCTACGCCAATCAGAGAGCTGCTTAGTCAGAGCTACTAAACAGTATGCACATCACAGTCGTATTTGATCAGACCCTGGACACGTCATGTGGTTCACTTCACAAACCTTATGCAGATTCACAGCTAAAATGCTATTTTCAGTTGTTGGTGTGTGTGTGTGTGTGTATGCAAAAAGGTGCAAACACTCTCGTTCTCAGATTTATAAAACACTGCATATGGATCACTACACATATTTCTTGTTAGAAATCAGACTTGAACTTGAAACATCAGCAAAAGCAGTGCACAGCCTGACAGCCCTATCCTGTCAACTAGAAAACGGTTTTGAAACACTGCAGATTTGCCTGTTTTGCATCTAATTCCTATTTATTTTTTTACCAAGCATTTCCTCATAATATCTGATCATTCTAGGGACACAGGAATATGTGTTACATCTATACATCTGGGTGCTGTGAGCCTGTCACACATTATTATTGGTTGCCTGGAATAGTGGTGATCTAGGAGTGGAAGCTCTTTCCACTGCTGCATTGGAAATCTCCCTGGATAACAGCATCAGCTAAACACCTAAAATAGAAATGTAAATGTTTCATTTGAGACTCAGAAATACTCACAGTTTTAATGAATATGACCTTATAGGCTATTGACAAGTATTTATCAGCTAGGATATTGTTGACAGAATAAGTCATTCATGCTGTTGTGAGAAGCTGGGCTGCCATTTTCTCGTATTGCTGCCAATCATTTTTTACTTTATTTTTATCATTCATAGATGATATAGGAATTTTCATATTTTCTGGCTGACAAAATAAGCTCAGTAGGCCTGCTGTAGAGGGCAAATTATTGATGCAGCACACTTAACAACAAAGCAAATAATGCTGTTTGATATGGATATTTCATAATGGGCAGAGATAAAGGCAGCGGCGGTGGGTTGGGTGGCTGAAGAAAAACAAGGCCAGCAATGGATGTAATGGAAGTACTGTAATATGTTCTTCACATATCCTATTTTTCATTTGGCTGAATAGAAGACCTAGAGATCGTTTTATCAAGGACAGCTGCTAAAATGTGCAGGGATAAACTCACTGGGAAGTTTCAACCAAGTGATCTGATTGGTCAACTACTCGTTCCAACTGCATGTAAAGTTTATTATCAAAAATATTATTGGTTGCTATGCTAACTCCTGCAGTAGCTGTTAGCTGCAATGCTGTATGTATGTGTTGTAGTGGATTACCTTCACAAAGGCAAAGTAGAGTTTCTCTCACATACTCTCTCATATTATGGGCTTGCATACAGTGTTTACCAGTGCATGTTCTCGAAGAAGAGTACATACACAAGAATAGAAAACGGTAGAAGACCAAGCACAAGGAATTATGTAGTTACCAAAAGAGTTGACATAGCAACCAATCCTGCTTCGTATAGAGCAGTACATACTATGTTCTCATGGATCCATCAGGATGGTTGAAATAGGCCTTGAGACCAATCAGATTGCTTGGTTGAAACTACCCGCTGTATAATAGGAAAAGCAACCAGTTCCTAAATTCCTGAAAGGTTTCTGGTTTTTGAAGGAATCTGAGGTTACAGTATGTTGGAAGAGGAGATGTTAACCGGTGCAGGGCAAATCCACGCACAGCAGCCTGTACATGTATTCTGAAACTCATCTCCTTCTCCTCGCCCTTCTTCCTCTTTCACCTTCCCTGTCTGTTTCTCCTCGTCTTTCACACAGTTACAACCCCCCACCCCCCACCCCCGGCCTGTCTCTCTGAGTCTCGCACACACTGTCTTTTGTTCGGGGTCAGACGGCATTGAAGGCAGATCCTGTGGCTCTTCTGAGGAGAATGTTAATATGCCTCCTCTGGTTTCTCTGGGGACGGAGGGAATGGACTATGGCTGCTAATGCACTGTCACACTGGCCTGCCTCGCTCCCCTCGCACAGAAAGCAACAGCAGCACAACTACATGGGCCGGCGCTGATCTCTGACGGCCATACTGAGAGTGATTTAACCAGACTGACAACTTCCTGAATCATCTGCTGGAACGCCTCGCAGTTACTTACATGCTAACTCCTGTCCATGCCCAAAGTTATGTCTGTTGGGACTTGTGTTGTGTGTAACTTTGCTAGCACTGTTTAACATCCTCTCCTCCACACAAGCTCCTTCAACAGTAGCTAAATGCTTTAGGAACTATGAAAAAAGGAATTTTCATGTTTTGGAACAGATTGTTTCTAAATATTCTATATATATATTGTATATCATATCATCATTTTTATATTACAGTTATTTTAAATTATTACTTATTGTTCTCAGGCCCTATGGTGCATGCAATGCCTGTAGCTGTAACTGTCTCACTGTTTACACTGACAGCACAGAAGTTGACTTAGAGTTGCCAACGGGATATAACAGGAACTTATTTCATTTTTAAAAGTTAAACTTCTAGAAGCTGTCCAGTCCTTTTTAAAACATGTAATAACATGTTTCTTTTGGCATCTGCATTGCTGTAGTCCCTGCTATATGTGCGTTAAAAGTACAGTGTATAGTTTCCAAACAATGGCAGTGGATGAAGAGTGAAAAAAGCAAATACAGCTCCTCCAGGCAGCTATTTCTCCCAGCTCCAGTCTTCATAGGTACGTATAGTGAACAGTTCTAATATTCTAGCAAAGTGAAATACCGTTTCAAGTCCCAACACATTTACAGGTCTGAGTATGAGAAAAGCAACCACAGCTTCACAGCACTGAGCTTTGGCCGGCGGTAAATTGAGGGAAAGTGAGGGTAGCGGTGGACCGCATCGATCAAACAGAAGATTAAAAAAAACCCCAGCTCAAAGCCAACCTGTTCACCCCTGCTCTCACCCTACGTCCAAAAACTGTGAACTACACACGTGATCCTACAGCACTAACCCTGCTAAACGCTTATTTTCAGTACGCAGTATTATCAAAACGCTACATAACAACTTTGACGTTCCACGTGCAAAAATACTGCGGCCCGAATGTGTTCAGCATCGCGTCGTTGCTTCGCGTGATTGGTCAATTTTACTATCCCTCATGCTGCACGGAATTATGGGTAGGTTTCCGTTATATTATTTTCCTGATGTCTACTCAACGGAAACTGATTTTCAGTGTCAGTGTGCTGATCTGTAGGCACTACATTGCGTAGTGGAGTGTCGCTTTCACTCATTCATTCCCTCTTTCCCTCTGTTTCCCAGCTGTGAGCTAGGAAAATGCACCACACCATCCTCCACTCTCCCCACCCGTCTCTCTCTGTCAACTGAAGTCCTTTCATAATGAATGGCAAGGTACGATAATAGCCTTCGGGTTACCATGGCAACGAGACAGGAGCCCTCTGTGTTTTTTTCTTTTTTTTCCAAGCATAAATGACGGAGGACTCTGAGGCAAACTCTTTCATTTTCCCCACCCTCTCAGGCAGCCCCACATTCTCACTCACACAATTTTGCCATCATATCTTTTATCCTCTTCTCACCATCTTTTCTTCATCAGCATTTCTTCTATTTTTTTCTCATTTGTTTTGATGAATTAAAGCAAGAATGCGAAGACGTGAAAGTAATCCCAACGGCAGACTTAACAAACAACACTGCATGAACTTCAAATCCTCCACCATGCTTTTTTGTTCACACATCACTGGCATCTTCCAACTGTCCGGCCAGTTCTTTCCTGTTGCACCTGGAACTGATCTGGGGCTTGTCCACGCATACGTAGATCACAAACAGCCAGGCAGCATTTCAAAAGCAGTCTGATGCTGAGGACTGATCCAAGACTCGAAGGAGCAGATGGAGCTTTTTCAGCACACAAGGCATCCGCCCAACTCAGAAGCCCAGGTCTCCTCCCTGCATTCAGCATCTCAGTGCAGCTGTTAGTGTGGTCATTGAAACTGAGCTCTTGTGATCTCGGTTCCCCGCCAACAGCTGCTCTCAAGCCAAACAAAGTATTGATCCAGTCTGTTATTTTCACACTCTTGTACGTGGAGGTTGGTGATGGTCTTTGATGTGTTTGTATCATGTTTGTATTATCGCGATAAAGTGAGGACTTATGACCGCTAGTGTACACGTATATGTGTATGTGCATCTAGTAAATCTTTTGCTCAGTCGTCTTCATCTCTTAAGAAAGTGATCAGCTCCACCTGAAGTGTTTCTCTCAACCCCCTTGGGAGCGAAGAGGAGATGCCAGAGAGAACAAATCCTTGAGACTTGATGAGATAAATGTGAAGATGCTAACATGTGACATATATAAGGGTAATAAGCTCCTGCTATATGGCTGCTGCTCCCATGGCTTCAATAGGAAAATGCAGCAGGATGTGAAAACCGTTTGATGTTTGACAAGAAGGAGTCATAAAAAATCATATTGAGTTTTCTTTGAGATCTTTCTCTAATCTCATGTTCTCTTATTCAGGAGAGAGTGACACTTATTTAAGATCATTGGAAGATCTCTTGTTTTGAGCAGAATGAGATGAACATGAGCTTATATGCGGTTGTTGAGTTGAATTTGAGAAACAGGAGAAAATGCCTTTAATCTTAGCGACTAAAGAGCTCATTTGTGTCTAGGAGAAATAAAGGATAAAATATGAGATCTCTTCTTGGGTTTTGCTTTCCTGTGGGTAAGACAGGCCCAAGGCAGTGGATGTAGTGTATAAAGAACAGATTCTGCTCACTTTCCTGATTCCCCCAAGTCCCAAATGACAAATGTGACCATAAGACGTCCATTTTTCTTCCTTTATTGTACCATCAAAGGGCAGATAAGACTGTGGTGGGTTGAGAGCTTTGGCTGCTCTGTTGATTTGAACATATTCAGTTAATGGCGATTTTATGACACTTGTCCTGTTCATAATCTTGACAATACATACATGTCACCACCTAGTGACATCGTCATCCATTCTACAATCTTTCTCTCTCACCAACTCCTTCCTTGTCCCCTCACTCCTCATGCCGCTTGCATTTTCCAAAAAGGCTCAAACTGAAGGTATCATGACCCTTTAAAGGACAGTACAGGACATACAGCATGGTGAAGAGCACATATGACCACAGGAACATTCAACATTCAATACATACTGTGTGTGAATCCAAGCAGCATGTTGTACAGTATGGTTGCAGCTGTGGAAAAGGTGGAATGGGTAGTGCATTGTTCCAGTGTACCTTGAGGTAGTTTTGCTGAATGGAATGAGATTTATGAAATAATTTATATATTATTAATATAATAATAGTGTACAAAGTCTGAAGTTACAGACTGTCTGGAAAATTGTGCAAATGCCCCTTGGGCGATAACAAACAGCATGCCAATAAATGGTAACAGTAAAAGGTTTACAGACAGTTCTATTGGGTAGTATTGATTTATTAAACACTACAATATTGAATATTTCTATAGATTATTCTAATATGGAAATGTATAAGATTTAATGTATTATTATTATTATTATTATTATATTATAAGTGAACATAAACAACTGTTACAGCCTCGATGACAGCTTCCTGAAAGGTGGTTACTTTTAAAGCTACAGTACAGGGCTAAACAATGATGTAGTAGACAATTAGCCAATGCATCATCATTATTTTTCTAATATTACCTTGCTATTAACAAGTATTTCCTACTGGCTAGTCGACTACGATTTTATGTATAAAAGTGGTACTCAGAAACTCTTCAGGGTTGGCCGATCTGAGAGTGTTGTTAGCTGACTTTACCTGTTAACCTAAGAAGAAGAAGAATCCTTCCAGGACCATTGGTTCAGTAGTCGTATGTGGTCCATTTGCAAGATTGTTTCATGAACTAGTTGGAGCAGATCGTAGATTCATTATTAGATTCAGAACCACTACAGTTGGCTTCTAAAAATATATGAGAATTAACTTAAGTAGTAAGGTGGAGCCAACAATTCATCTTCCTTAGAGAGTGAACATCAATCTAATTTGTATTGGGTCTTGGAGCCATTCAACTTAGTAAGGAACAATGTTTTTTCACTTTCACTATGTTAAGTCCACAATGCCTTAAAGGACTTTGTATGACCCAGGCAACCGATCAATGTTATCAATGTCTTTGAATTACAAGTCTCTTCCTCGGGCGTTGTGTTATGACACAATGACACCTGAGAGATAAGCATAGAATTTTCTTCAAATGCAGCGATGTATTTGAGTTATTATTATTAAGTACATTTTCAAACACACTGCAAGTCTATGGTGTTCAATGGAAGCTCAGGAACTAGTTCCACTAGTGGTTGGGACTACCACGAAACCTGAGCAACATCACTTTGTATGAGCAGAAGAGCAATCCAAAGCTCCTCCTCAGAGGGCTGACTGCAAGAGTCAATGTCACGAATGCAAAAGTGTTGCAGTGCAGGGAATCCTGGGACCCTAAATTGTCTTTGTTTGGCATAGAGGTGAAGTCTGGGAGATCACAGGAAGCAATTGAGCAGGCTGAGTCACGGCGGTGTGACAGTATGTCCATGGGGCCAGTGGCATCCAGGTGGGCAACAATTAGAAGCTCTCCAACAACCTGCCACAAGAGGGCCTGAAGCCAAGATCAGGGCCAGTTGCAGGAAGAGGAGCAAGCATGGTCGGATGTATTTAAATACCTGATGCATCGAATGACCTCAGGTTACATCACAGGTCATGTGTCCAAGTGCGTCAGAGGATGTCCAGTATATGTACACTGAACTAAGCAAGACCATGTATCTTTCTAGAATGTGACACAGGCACATGACCCAATTGGCTAATGGGCAGTGTGACTACATTAGCCCTGGGTTAAAACTAGCCCTTAGGTAAGACTAGCCCTGGGTTAAAACTAGCCCTTAGTTCAGATTAGTTCTTAGTTAAGACTAGCTCTGGGTTAAGACTAGGGTTAGCAAATTGTGTGTGAAAAGGTCTTGTGCGGGGCTCAGTGTTCTCCTAGGAAATAAAAGTAATGAAAGAAAAGATCAGATAGTCTAAGGAGCCTTGGAGAAATTTGTATTCAAAATAGCCCAAAATAACTAGCTTACATAACCGATACTAATGAGCACCTTAATTGACATATCTTGTCAAGCTTGAGTTGCTGCGCTGGAAACTTATTTCTAAAGATAAGATGTATGCAAAGTTATATGCTAGCAATTTCAGAACTTCAGAATTTCAGAAAGTGTAAGATGATCCCAGTAAGTGTGCTGAAGTTTATTTGACTGCAATCAGATCTTATCACTTACAGGGAATTGACCCTGCAAGCAACTTGGTAGATCTGTATTCTGACCAGTTGAGGTTCTCTATATCATGGTCTATTTTTAACAGTTTTTAACAGACAATTTGTGTTTCGTGCTTTGGTATTGTCTTTCATAATGTTGCATTGTTTTAATGAGTGAATATAGTTATCTGGAAAGCACTAATTAGATAGCATCAATCAAAAACAAACAGAAAAAATAAATAAAATTACTTCAGAGCTTACCATCGACCCCGACGATGGATGTGACCATTCTCCAAGCATCGTTTTTTAGATGTTTATTTCTGCAGTCTTTCCAAAAACATTGTAGAGAACTGGGAAGCTCTGAATGGCTGTAATCAATTTCTTGTCCATTTTGCACTTGCCAGGTGGATCTATTGTTCATGGAACAAAATCACATTGGTAAGGAAACAAGGAAGTGCGGAAATCTGATTGGCTGTTGATGGGCGGTGACCGTGAAAAGTTTGGCTGCGGCCAACCTTTCTTGGCCGGCAAGCTTGTTGACCGTTCACACATCGGCCGAGTTTCACTGGTTGCTCAGCTCTATAGGAAATGAATGGACTTCCAGTGACTTGTTTATCATGTTGCTGTGTGAACGCACGGTTGCTCTTTGTTTTGTGGCGCCACCTCTTCATATTGTGTAACCAGTTACTGCCACTGAGCTGTTGCCTTGCATTCACTATAGCGATGAGCACTCCTATAGTTTCGTTTTCATAACTCCTAACATGTTTTATAGGGGGAAAAAAACACATTAACTGATCTCAGATTTTTTTAAAACATTGGTTTTAAGATAATTCAATTGAGCTGAACAAATAATAAATCATATTAATCAATTCATTATTTTTTTCCCCTTTGGTTTCAATTTGTGTTTCACCGCCTGCAGCATTCAGCAACTCTGTCAATGAACTGTTGAGTGGAACAGGAACTAATTCACATTAACTTCATTCATGTGTCCATATTTGGTGTGATGATCATGGTGATGATGGTCTTTGGTGATTTCATGATGAAATTGTGGTCTTGTTATTTCTGAGATAAATTTATTTTACATTTTTTCAGTTGTCTATTAATAGACCAGTAAATTCAGCAGCCTTTCTACTTTATGCATTTTCATTTTAATAACCAATGATAATGATCAACATTGCAGAGCTGCATAAACTGTGTGGTATACTTTTGTTTTTTTTTACCAAAATGTGTTTAAATAATAATGACTTTACAGAAAAAACAATCAAATCTGCAACAAACCTGTGGAAAACAGTAGAAACCAGAAGCTGCAAGATGTTTAGAAGAAGTTAGCCGCAGCTATGCGCCAGAAGGAAACCACAAGTTTGCCACAAAACAGATTTGTTTGAAATCATTCAACTTGATGCAGCAACATCAGAGGTTTGCCGCAACAGTTTACCCGAGGGCCTATATTTTAGTAGGATAGTTTTAGTTATAATTGTAGTTACTGTACAAGTGCTCCATAATAACAGCAAGTGATATAGTGAGCACTGACTGAGCAGCACTCCCAGTGAAACAACCTACGACCACTTCAGTCAGACTAAGCTACTCCAGCAGCTTCAACCAGGCCTAATTTTCGGTCAGGACTTGGGTTACCCTTTTGGAAATTCATTCAGCAGCAGCTCTTTAGACTCTGATGCATGCATTTCATCCACACAGCAGACAACAATGTGGCAGTTTAGTTAAATGTAGTTACAGTATGTTAAAATATGAGAGAAAAGAATGCTGTTGGTGTCAGAACAATACAGAGTTCAAATGAGTTCATTTCAAAATGAAAGACACAGGGCGAACCTCATGTGGGCCTCTTCTTGAGAATGTATTTCCTATTGTATAGAGCTGTAGCTTATTGCACCATCCGATGAGCGTGCAATAGCATGCAAAAATAGCATGTGTTTGATTAAGGCCTCAAGCTGTTTCACAGGGTCTCACACTGTCTGTCACAGCAACTCTGCCAAAGCTTTGGATCATTCCGTTGCAGATGCATTGCGTTGCGATGAAGGTGTCACATATATGTTGGATTTTTCCCACACTCATTTTTTATGCATTTTTTTTACTGGCTCTCTGTGAGGTTTTCTTGATGAAAACATGTAAGTGAATAGCTGCAACCAAATGAATGCTGTAATTGTATGAAGGACAACCACGTCTAACCAATTTCATCTCAATACGTTTGACCTACAGGGATCCATGTGTAGACTGCACACAGTTTGCAGTAACACAAATGCATTGCGCGTTAAGTCTGATTGCAGGTCTGAGGAAGACGATGTGCTAAAATGGACACCATGACTATCCTACCTGCTTCAAGTCAGATAAAATTGAAGGTGTTCACCCGGGATCTCTTCTCCAGCCTCCACACTTTTCTGCTCTCTTAACTGTGGTCTTGCCAGGAGTTGATACCGGTGAAAAAGCAGAGCAAGAGAAAACCGTTGTTTCAATCTGTGTCCAAGCAGTGCTCACGTCTTAGTTCTGCCAAGAAAAATGATCAAATGAATCTCTTCAAGAGGTTAGGTGTTTATTCATCCCTTTATTTGAACATTTGTTCTTTTTTGAAATTAGAGAATGTGAGGCGGGTACAGACACACACACACACACACTATGCAGAGGAGTCGTCATTAGAGTTGTCATAGCAACCTTGACCACCAGCAAAATGTGTCTGTGCTTTAGAAGCTTTAGAGACCTTTTTTTTTCATATTTTAAGTCTGTAGTTCACTTCATAATGGCTTTGAGGCTGAAGTACAGACAGCTTTAATCTAAAGGCATTTTCATTCTACATAGATATCAATCATTTGTCTTGAACCTATAAAATATAACTATCAAATCTGTCCAAATTTACCCTGAAATTTACCCTCAAAATAAATGTCTGTACTTTAACCTTGATGCCTAAAATGTGTCACTGTCCGCATACTTCTGGAGCTCGCTGCAGCGTCCTGGCTACCTAACTGTAAGATGGCTACACTGTGCCGTGTCCATCTCTTCCTTCATGGACCTGTTTTTCCTGGGTCTCCCGTGGCCCTTCCTACCAAAGGCTCTCTTGGCCAAAGTCCACGTGGCACAAAAAGGCCGCGGCATTCCTGATGTCTGTGGCTAATCTGTGGTGTCAGCTCACGTTAACGCCGCACCGCCAAATTTGAGGGCACACAGGGCCATGGAATATTAAAAACTACCATCAGCAGCATTCCTCCAGAGGAGGGCGGGTCTGACGGGAGCAAGGGTCAGCTAAGGTTGAACGGTGGCTGTGTGTGGAGCAGCTTGTACTGTAACGGTCTGATCTACTGGACAGGAGGTGGGGCCGGGGGAGGATGGAGGGAACACACTTCAAAGAGAGAATGCTTTTTCCTTGTCTCCCCTCATTGAAACTGGACTAAATGAGCTTTGGAGGGGCTTTTGTTCCTGCGGTGAGACAATACAGAGATTGGACGGAAGACGCTGGAAGGGACAGGAGGTCATACGGACGCTTAGTTATCTGCTTCCCAACCTGCCAGACTCTTTCTGCATGCTACCCCGATTGACCTATAATGGTCATGAGATATTGTTCTGCTAAATTTGAGAAGTCTACCAAGTGTAAGGTCTGATTGTTCCTACAATTGCCACATGTCAAATTTCACATTTCCATGTGACTGGGAGAGTCTGAGAGGAGGCATTTTGGTTATAGGTAACAGAAGCAGCAGTATAAGCAGTTTGTGATTCTGTCCGCTACCTCGTGGCTTCCTACACCAGTTTGGAGAAATCCATCAATCAATCAATCAATCAATCAGAATCATTCAGGGCATAGGATCACGGTACTAACTGCCAGTGGTTTGTTTGGCAGCTCATAGAGTGAAGCTTAACAGCCCATGTGGAGACACCATAGAAAACTGTTTGGTGTGACACATCAGACTCTGGCCTATATCTGCCCTACAAGCCCTACAATAACCCAAAAAATACGGCACGTTCCTGGTTCGCTGAAGCCGACGTACAGACATCCAACATGTGTTCTGCTCTCTCCAACTCCCAGAGGGGCAAAGACAGGAATGCAGTCAGGGTCAGTGGTCAGACAGCTATGTTCACGTGCATTGCTGTAGCCTGGCAACAGGTGCTGTGCAACAGCCTCGGCCAAGTCGTCATTTAGCATTGTGGTAAACCTATTTTGTCTAACTAAATTTCCTCATATTTTCCCATATAATCCATTTCCAAAGTAATGCCTCTCATCTGGTTTTGTCAAAAAATATGTATTTTGGGAGAGAGCATCTCAAAATACTCTACTACTACTTGTCTACTTTTTATTACAGTTGTTGAAACTGATGTTATATGTCTAAAAGACGAGCCTGCTGAGCTGTGAATGGAACATTTGCACAGAAAGAGAGGCTCAAACTGGAGAGGGTTGGTTGTATCTCAGGGAAGTGATAGTCCTGTGCCAAAGTATTCCTTGTGCCTCCTGAGAGAGGCCCCGCCGCTCAGCACTGTGAGGTCAACGAGTACAGACCATTACCCACAATTCCCCTGAACAGGGAAAAAAATTAAATATGCAGGGCTGCTCCTTTAAGATGGTAGGAAAGGAGCCGCCTGAATGCACTCTGAGGCAGAGCAGCAGCCAAGATGGAGAGAAGGAGGCAAAGAGAGAAAACAAGACAGAGAGACCATCTAGTGGGGATGCAGGAACAAATAAACTTCCCTGCTCCTGTTGCAAAGCTGTTAAGTTGCCGTTATTCATATTGTAATATTATGGGTGTCAGTTTGCTCACTGCACCGCTTAGAGAAAAGGAGTCTTGTTGCTAGGAGAGGAGAGATTCAGCCTTCTCTTATTGGCCGCTAGGATGCGTAAGATGGCCCAATGAGAGCCCTCCCCCAGAAGCAATAGAATAGTAGAGCTACCCCCACATGCAGACCTGATTAATATGTCAGACATGTTTTATGGGTTAAAGTGAATCAGGCTACATGTATTGAAAAGACTGCAGCATGGATTTAGTGTGTGGAGCTGTGTGTGTGTATGTGTGTGTGTGTGTGTGTGAGTCTACGCACACTATGCACAATATGCAGACGCATGTCAGGGGAACACACCTACATACAGACATATCACACACTGTACACTGTACACTGAGGTCAAACTATGTTCTTGATTCAAAGATGGAAAAGATGTTCACATACACGCACATGCACACATAAAACAATGTCAACGACCTACTGTACTGACTAACTAAACACAAAACAGATTGGCATGGAAATGGGATTCCTTATAGTTATCATGTGAATCTAGTGTTTTCATATTTTTTAGTGTTTAATTTGAAAATTTATATTGCTCAAAAGGGGTCATAGTTTTGTATAATACTAAAAAAGCATTCATGCAATCATTTTTCTTTTTATCTAGATACAAGTTAAAACTGAACTAAAATAACTGACCCTGTCATCCAACAGCAGCTCTATGAAGGATTTTAAGTATAGGTAGGCATGATCAATATACTTTGAACATTATTTGTGCTTCATTGCTTTTCATTTTTCACTTTTCACTTTGATTCCACATTCCACTATGGTGCTCTATTCTCCAGCCATGCCTCACCACAGCCGCAGTGCCAAATGGCAACGAGGCCGGCAAGGCACCCACTCAAGACCTCATTCCAACCCTGACTGTATTGATTCTTGAGTCTAATATAGCTCAGTGTATTAGAATATAGGGCATACTGCTTTCTTAGCTGAATAAAGTTGGCAGCTGCCAGTGCATGCATAATAACCATCTATTTAAAGGGTTAAGTCACCTATTTTACATTATTTTACAACGGTTCTCTTACCGTCAAAGTAGCTAGCTGAACTGCAGATGCCACCTGGTGCCATTTCCATGCTTTACTTTATTTAACGGCCAACAGCTAGCTCACCTGCAGCAACTCCATAAACTAGCGAATCTTCCAGCTAATATCCCTTAAAATAAAATTTAAATCCATTGCACAATATAATCTAATCTATAATCTTTGGTGACTGTGGTTGTAGGATTACAAAAAGGCAGCAGGCTGTCAGGGCTGTTATTTTTTACAACCAACCTACAAAATAAAAGTATGCTACTTGTGCCACGATTGATCCCAAGCTGCCATCCCGACAGAATATAAAAGCCCTTGACCGCAGTCGCTTACTGAATGCTTTGACAACTATCGCACAAACGCTGTCGAGAACCAACTCCTAGTACATTAAGATAGTGGGGCTTTGCATTTAATTAGTGTGGTAATGTTTTGACATTGAAACCAATCGTGAGTGAAATGGAGTTAATTGCTAGTACATGTACATTGCTAGCTTACCAAGTTGAGTTGAGTGACAGCATTGTGAATAAAATAGTCAGTATGAATTAAAAAGTACTGGTCTTATGCTTGTTGAAAAAAAATACATATATTTGTCTTATATGGCTGGGAAAGAATCTTATTTTGAATGATAACAGGGATTGCTTGCTAGAGGGAAGCTATCTGTTAGCCCAGGAAGAGGCTAGTGGATGCTTATTCAATTAGCTATCTTGAATGCAAGAGGATCATCGTGAAATCGTGTCAAATCAGTGATTTATTGCTTTAATATTTTTAGACGGATTTATTTTGTCTTTTTTCGTGTCACATCCGTTTAGTTGGTAATTGACATTATGCGGGTATATTGCACTGTTTGCATTGCTTCAGTGTAGCAAAGAATCCACACCCTATAGAAAACAACAGGAAAAGAAGCCAGTGATGATACGAATGCTTCATGTGTTGTGAATCACCAGGTACTCCTTTAAAGTTCAGCATCACCACAGAAACATACTGGAAATTAGGAGTGTCAAATGACGCACGTCAATTTTTTTCATCCATTTGGACCTTTAGGCCGCCAAGCCAGATGCCACACCCCTTTTCCCAGCTTGGTTAATAGATAGGACAGTGTGTGTTTACATATTATTTTGTGCTAGTGTATGATCACACATTGTTCATTAAATCCTTTTGTTTTTATAAATCACCTTTGCTCTAACATCATATACCATTTACCATATTTATATACTTTATTACTACTGTGTAAAGTCCCTGTAGTAACCACCAACAGTCTAAAAAGCACTCCTAAAACTTGTAAATCAGCAAGAAAAAAGACACTCAGAATGAACAGTTAGATTTAGAGCTTTTTAAGTGGTCGGGTCCTGGAGCTTTTACCAGCTGTCAGAAACATAGAGAGCATTATTCCCTCTTTTCACTCCTCTGTGGAAATGTACATCTGCTCTGTGGCCACACATGTAGCACAGCCTAAAAGTGAAATGAAGCTGTGCTGTTCGTTTGCTGCTTTAATTCATTGTTACGATTTCGATCCAATTCTAAATCTTTTTTTCATGGGTTCATTTAATTTTTTTCCTCCTCTTTCTCCATTTCTTTCCATTCAGGTTCAGCGCCAACTTAAATCCATCCTTTAACTACATGAACTCATCTTTGTCTTGCATATTGTCTTTTTCCTTGTCTGTTTTTCCAAAGGAGGAACTCCGTCTCAAGTGTTTTGTGTGTTGCAGAAGGTCACAGAGTTGCAAATGAAAGGTCTGAGGTTCAATTCCCACTTCCTCCAGTGTATCCAGTGCTGTTTGAGGCGGCAGCGTGGGCTGGTGGTTACAGACTGTCCCATAATCAGGAGGTCACAGGTTTGATCACGCTAACAGCCAGTGTGCCTGTGTTGAACCCCTACCTCCTCCACACTGCTCCTGCCTGGCCCCTTTGTTGAAATACAAACATTTGTATGTGCCTCAGAGGGATATGTTAACATCCACTTTCTTATTTATAGTGAGTAGTATGACGGCTGAGTGCTTGATTCCTGTCTCCATGTGAATTTCCCCTTCAACAGCTCAATAAGTGCAATATAGCCATCGAGGAAAACTGCTGATTGAGAATCGTTGCAACTTTACTGCTAATGTCACCGTTTTCCCCTCATTTTTTGTAATTAGTAACAGATCCTGGTGAGGTGGTAGACTCAATGTAGCTCTATGTGGCTTAATGTAGCCATCAGGTGCTGCCCTCTAGTGGATGGTGGGTGAATTACGTACAGGAAATCCAAATTGCAGGCTCTCAGCTTTGAGTCAGATGTTATGAGGTGGCTCAGCTTTTCGGTTTATAATTCTCTCTTGGTAAGGCAAGCACCAACCTGACTGGATACACAGTTAATGAAAGAAAAACAATGTTTTAAGTGAGAGGGTTGCTTCTGCCAAAAGCCACAAAAATCCAGAAATTCAAATAACTCATCCAAAGCCAATGTTCAGCCCTGCACTAAGGATTTTAAAGCAATCAACTTTTTAATGCTAGCTACCGCTCTCCTGCAGCAGAGTCTCCTGGTCTACAATAACCACATATGTACACTGAGTAGATTGTTTCAACTCTTCCCTCCAACAATTTAGAGAGCATGCTCTATGTTTGACTGCAGCACATCTTTTATTTCCATAGCTTGCTAATGATAATATTCATACAGTGAATATCATTATTATAATATTATTACATACTGTGATCATACTCTTTTTAAGCAGTAAATATACATGCATTATGTGCTTTTCACCCTGTGCCTTTTATACATGTTACAATTACAATGTAACTACGACACCATTTACTGAAAGTATTTATTTAGTGATTTCCACGTGTGCATTATGCTGGTAAATTATTCTGAAAGGCTGCTGTGTTGGAAAGGACAGACTACTCTTTCATAAAATCACACGACCATTAAATGATATGAAGCCACATTTGCATCCATTTATAAGCCTTTAGGAGCTACTGCAATGCAACCGAGTAGGTTAGCCCATATCTAGGCCTACTAGAACTAAAACACATGGTAAGTTGTCCTCGGACACTTAACATTAGGAAAATGCACTGATGTTTTGCTGTGAGTATTGAAATTGCACGGTGACAGTTTTTGTGACACAGATCTAACCATTTATCCACAGAAAGAAATTGTGTAAAATCTGATTTTTTCCCCTTTATTTTTTGCGTAGACCGCAGAGAAAAGATTAGACTCAGATGATTGTTTGAGAAAATGTCTCAATCCGGAGGCAAGAAAAGGAAAAGAGACAGGGATTTGGAGCGGGGGAGATTGATAGGCAAGGGAAGGACAATGAACACTGGAGAGACTTGTGAGAAAAAGCAAGCAAGTATATGCTGAGACTTCATATATCCACTTCATATGTCCACTGACGCTGGTGATGTATGTCTGTGAGAGTGCGTATATGGGTGTGTCTCCTATCTGTTTCCAGGCTGCAGCTGGGGCAGTGTTGGCGCCTGCGTGGTGCCCTAGTCCTACGATGACGCTGACTGAACTGCTGTTTGCTATGATGCACCACACCAGATCTGGATGTCCCACCCAAATAAACTTATCTACTCTGTATACGCTGCTTGCCCAAACTCGGCATCTCGAGTTTCTCGAAGCCCAACCGTCCTGGTAGGGGGATCCCTCTCTGAGTAGCCCCTCCCAAGGTTTCTTCTATTTTATCCTAAAAGGTTTTTTGGGAGTTTTTCCTTGTCCTCTTTGAGGGTCCAAGACTGGGGGATGTCATGTACTAACCATTTATTTTTTTTCACACTTTTGGCACTGTGAAGCCCTTTGAGATTGTAGCAGTGATTAAGGGCTATACAAATAAATGTGATTTGATATCTAGTTTGAGGAGGAACAGCCCAATCGTTAGCTCAGTCCATACATTCATTCTATTTCACAAGAAAATAGACTGTAGATCTTTAATATATAATGTATACAAAGTGTAAACCAACAGTTCTGTGTATATAATGTTCATATGAAATGTATTGTGAATATAATACAAAATTGGCACAAACATTATAGTGTAAATAATGTAATGTAAACAAACAAGTAATATTAAAATGCCCTCTGCATGTTATTTTAAATATAACATTTCTGAGCATGATATTGCTGGAAACAGGTAATGTTAATGTGACTCATGATCAGACTTTTTTGTCTGATCATGAGTCACATTAACAAGCTAAGGCTTCCAGTTGGCATTTGGGTGGCCTTTTAGTTAGAGAGACCATCATGCAACCAGAACATGCCAGGCTTCATGCCTATAATAGCTGATTTAGTCGATGTTTGCTTGAGGAAGACACTGAACCCCTACCTGCTCCAGGAGCTCTGTCTGATCTTGCTCTCTAACCCTAACATGGATATACAAAGAATTTAATTCCCAATTATTCTGTGTGTAATCTCTTTAAGCAAACCATTATAGTGGTTAAGTACCAAACTTAAAGAGTAAAGAACTATAACTATTGAAAGTCATTTCAAAGAGGAAGAGCAATTTAGAAAAGTAAAAAAAATGAGTCAATCAACATTCAGTCAGTGACAGATCGTCACTGAACCAGCACCGACCCACTGAGGTCGCAAGATGCAAAACTGCTGCAAAAAGTACCATAACTGAGTACCATCTGATATTGGTGCTTTATGAGAAACACTGAACACGACATCCTTCACTTCATGGTCTTTGTGGTCACTTCATGGTCTTTGTGGTCACTTCATGGTCTTTGTGGTCACTTCATGGTCTGGAACAGAAATCCCTGATTCAGGCGGAGGCATCAAAGGTTCCATGGAAGCCGTAGGCCATGTTGACAGGCACGTTGGCTCTTCCCAGCTCTTCGTATGTCTTGGCATCCAAGACCAGGAGAAATGTGCCTTTATCCTGGAGAGAAGAGGTCATATCCATTAACACTATGACAGGGATGCATTAGTATGTTGCTGGTATTGCACATACTTGCACCTTTATACTAATTGTTTTAGAAACATTTTGGCTTCGTGGGTTTCCAGAGACTGAACTAGAGCATGTTCACAGTGTGGTCATTTACAATCCCACTATAGCATCACTGCCAACTAGGCAGACATGAACTAACATGCGTTACCTATGAATGTTCCTTCATTGCTTACTGAAAAGTTCACGTGTTTGGGGTGATGACTGTGATTTGAATCTTTTATAAATAAATTCAGTTAAATCTTAAATAAACTTGCCAGATTAATTTATTCTCTCAAGTTTCTAATTGTTTTCCAGCAATGTGTGCAAGCTGACATGGTAGATGCCATAATGCTTCCCTGTACACTCCACAAGCTAAAACCCATGAGTTGTTTTCAAATATTTCCAAATCAGGTCCAACATGTTTTTAACCCTTGGAGAGTCAATGGTTCATTGAGGCAGTTACAGTGGGCTGTTTTGAAGCATGATGTGTATCAGAAAGCTCTGAAGCACCTTCCAGAAATTGCAATTCCATTGCAAATTTAGTGGAATCCTCTTTCTCTCTCCCTTTCTCTGTAAATATAGGTTAGATACCTTGGTAATGTACTATGTGAAACAACGCTCAGTAGGAGTTTGCATAGTTGTAAAACGTCCTTCCACACATGGTTTACATTACTGGCACCGCTGAGCTTTGAAGGAGACAGAAACCCTTAGCAAGGTTTGCTGTTTTGTTTTTAAATTGGAAGTTTAGACTATGAACTCTTCTCATGTATGATCATAACTGAGCCCAGCACGTCCTGCTGCCCAGCCAAAACTATTAGTAAGGATGGGTATTGCTGGGAATTGTTAATATTCAAGGCACCCTTGCCCAATACCACCATCATAACAACATAGTCATGCAATGGGAAATAGACTGTGGATAAAATAGATTGTGAAACAGTGTTTCAACACACATTTTGTTTGTTTTAACACACATGCGATTGGTTTTATATTTTCTCCCGCCACGAACACCAGTTCTGGTCTTAGTTTCAAAAGACCCATACAGTGTTTTCAGCTTTTCCTTTCTAATAGTGCCAATTGAAATGTACAGTAACCGAGGGACTGTGGAAGTCAACAGCCTGCTTGTTCTAAAGTTAGAAAAGTCATGGTTCCATGTAATAAGAGAAGTTTAATGTGGTATATTTATATAAATACCTGTAATATAACACAATATAACCAGCACTATTATTACATTTTTGACACCTGCTAAAACACATCACACATCGTTCTTGGCATGTGGGTCCCCATACAACGTCTGTGTGATCGTCAGGAATAGGAATGCAGTCTTACCTCTGAGGGGGTGAGGACCACTGACAGGATGACACCATCGTCCTCCTCCGTCGCATCAGGCGAGGGGACAAACACAGGCTCGGATGGGTAGAAGCCCTTCTGCTGCCACACCTGAGGTCACACACAGCATGATCAGGAACTTAGCGCTTCACTGTATTTATAGCGTTGCTGGACAGTGTTCTTGTCATCCTTTTGCTCAATAAAATCAAAGTAGCGTCAGTACTTGCACCCCAAGACACTAAACTGTCTTGCCATTTCTCAGCAAAGTTAGCTTAGCGTGAAAGGATGATGACTAATTCTGACAAAAACAAATTGGAAGATGGGATATAGGCGTCATAGTTTTTGGGAAATTCAACAATTTAATAATTCAAGCTGATATTTAGTGGGGGCAATAACTTAAGTAACAACCAACTGCAATGTTATTACTAAACCTGAAATAGCAATTTGTCATTTTGCCATACTAGAAAAGTAAAATCCCTCCCACCTTGAGTGTCTTGTCCCTCAGGTCCATCTTGAGCAGAGAGTCTCCCACCAGGTATCTGAAGCCACAGCCGTAGAAGTAGCGGTACGGCCGCGTGTTGTACCTGCTATAGTTGATCTGGGGGAACTCCAGGCCACCGTACTCATGGAGGTCATCTCCATGGAGATCCTCGTGCTGGCAGAACACCTGTTGACACAACAGGGCAAACAGAGGATTAACTGTGGTGTATACTGACTATAAGCAACAATAGCCAATCAGGGTGCAAACTTGGAGCCCCTCCATTGGTTCGCTGGTCATTGGTGTGGTATGCTGTCCTCAGTTTGGGATGGACAAGCAAACATCATGTGAATGCGATGAGTTTAATAAATCCAACCTAATAGGATAACCATTTTCATGTTGAGTGTTATTAAATTTCGTTCACTGGAACTTACAGTGAAGTGAGTTTTGACCAGTTGAAGTTATAAACCGTTTCATCCCTACTAGTCTTTTTCCACAGAACAGAACAGGATTAACTAACATGGCTTGTGTTGGATGTAGATCAGGTTTGTGAACAGGATACACGGATACATCCAATACCAGTGAGACAGCTATGGTTACACTTCACCTACTTGGAGGACACCCAAGCAAAATGTTTCTGAGGGGAGGACTTGCACTGAACTTTTTTATTAGGAATTTTTAACTGTAGGAGTTTATCCCTACTGGAACTGTTACCACAATTTACTTCAGACATTGTTCCATTATGCTCCATTTCTACTCTGTATAACTACTTATTGCTCCCACTGCCGGACACTCACCATCCCTCTCGGCAGCTGCAATCATCCTGTATACAATCCTGCACATAGTGACTGTTGTCTTACATTGTCCCCTTGCACTGAATGTGGGGTCTTATTGTCCCTGTGACATATACCCCTGTATGTACTATATGAGCTGTCAAGGCGAAATAAATAGTTGGTGAATGATGTCTAATAAGTCTAATTCTGATCAGGCAATGTAAATTTAGAAATTCTCACTCTGCAAAGTGTGAAGAGAACAGGTTTATCATTTGAAATTCATATTACCAACTCACCTTGTCTTTGCTGGTTTTGACACAAGTTGCTTGACTAGAAGGCCTTGTGTTGAGGTTCTGGTCTGTCGGTGTATCATTGGTCACATTAAGGGGCAGGACAAAACGCCGGGGGAAAACCGAGCACACGGTGCTGTAGAGCTGGGAAGGACACAGTACATGTACAAGGCAGTTTGGCACCTTTATTTTGTTTGTGGAGAGGTAAATAAAATTGCGATGAACAGAGAAATAAGCGCACCTCTAGCCTTTATATATTATACCAGTAGCTGACATGATTTACCGTCCTCATGTCCCACTTTCTTTAGTTCTATACTGGAAAATGAGTTCTAAAGTTGTAGCCAGAGGAAGCTTCACCCTGCACTGTGTCGTGGCAATTTACGTCAATTGCACTTTGTCTAGTTGATAAGAACAGCTCAATAAAGCTATAACACTATTTGTCAGAGACCTGTCTCTTAGGCCTTTAATGCTTGCAAGCAGAGCTGAGACTACACACACCGAGGTGTATGCAGAATGAGCTGAGGAATTCAGTTGAGCAGATAGATTTATACATGTGACTGATGTAATGGGATGTTGAAATCTCTTTCAGTCATGGGGTCCTTCTAGGACAATCATGAGACTAGACTGCTGATAATGTTACATAGACATGCCACTATGTTAATATGATGAAGTCAGCATGATATCTCTAATGTATACATGTGTTTTCCCCTCCTATCTGGTCTGATTGAAGGTTAGATCATATTGTCCCTTTTGACCCCGAGACCTGCTCATCTTTGAGATTTCCCAAGTAAAGAACACACACACACACACACACACACACACTCCTCATATCTCAGTAGTTTTCCACTGGCTATGACCACACTTATACATACATATTAAACACACTTACATTATTATTTTCCATAACAACTGTAGCAAGCTAACAGTCTTTGTCATAGCTCTGTATGTGACGTAGTGTTTTGTGTTTAGTATGTTGTTAATGGTTTGTGTGTGCAACTGTATTCTGACCTCATCGAGTGCTTCTCCTGACTTGCGCAAGTTCTGGATGAGGTAGTTGTTGATGGATTCCCCGTTGTCTGAGCAACACATGTCGAGCATCAAAAAGCCGTCCTCTTCAAAGGCATTGATCTGATGGAAGGTGGAGAGGGCTTTGGTGTGGTACTTCACTGAGCTGACCTGGGGTAGAGATGACATAATCAGACCAAGAGACCATGCAAGATGGTGATTTTAGAGGACCATAATAAATCCTTCAAAAAAGCAACATCAGGCAAGTAAACCCTCCCTCTGTGTTCCACTTACGCCTCACCTGTCCTGTATGCTTGTCAATAAGATGAAAGACAGTTTCTTGCTTGGGATCCCAGTAGATGCCGTCACTCAAACTCTTCCCCCTCAGCTTGCATGTGACTATCTTCAACAGATCCATCTTAATTGGCTGCTCGATGAACACCACGTAGTTCTCAGACATAGCTAGAAGAAAGAGGGGGGAGAGACGTTAAGAAACATATTGGCACCGAATGAAGGCTATGGACTGTACTGCTTACCAAAGCTGTGGTAGTAGGAGGGATGGGACTTATTTGCAGGGACAATAGAGCATAGTACTTTGGCTCCTTGTAGGGTGTCTTTGGTGTCTGTCCTCTCAGGAGGTACACTGATGATGTTGTACAGGGCGCCTGAAACAGCAGGGAGATTTACTATGGGCCTCTTTTACTGCTCCACACTCAAGTTACACAACACATTCTTTCCCTCTTTGAACACATACGCATGCACTCTCAGTTCATATATGTCCTTGGTGCATAACATGGAAGACACTTTGAAAAAAAAAAAGATATACACTTGAGAGGGATCACTGGTGGATCCAAGCTTGTTATAAAGAGAGGTGGGACACTAGGACTGACCTTTGCTACCATAGGAGTTGCCCATATTGTAGGCGGTGCCATCAGGGTCATAGTGTGGGTGCGCAGTAGCCCCATTTACAGCGATGAACTTGCTCCAGTCCACCTTGAAAGTATAGTGGAGAATCAGACATATATCTGAAGCTGTCTGATTGGGAGCCTCTGAACCTCCCACCACTGTAGCACATAGCAGATACAGTTGGTTGGTTAGTTTGTTCCCTGCATAATGAATTAGATTGGTATTATTATCCATTACTGTATGATGATCATGATAGTACCTTTTCCAGCGTTTCTAGGCTCCCCGGGTCCACTTTGTGCATGAAGTTTGTCTCAGTACTCACATAGTAGTCACCCTTGTATTTCACAAAGTTGACATTTGCATTGTCTGTGGGCTCTGCAATAGGAAAACAAGTAATGTTTTACATGTAATCCTGACAAACCATACTGACAAGTGGCCCATATGATTTGCTGCTACCAGTTGTACTTAAAAACATTAAAAAACAAAAAACATTTTAGGAATTTGGGAATTTGAACCCCCTGGCTTCACCACAGCAGTAAAACAGATTGCACAAAAGCAGGCACTCCATTTAAATGTACTGAGGTTGCTAGGTTTGGAATAGTTCTCACTTTGTCAGATTCCTTAGTCCTAACTTTATTTGGTGGAGTCAGCATGACGCAGATGTTTGACAGCAACACCAAGTAACATCTGTAGTCCATTAACTTCAGATAGAAGAATGCTTGGTAAGATACAGCAAGACACGCTCACATGACGTGTCCAGTACATGATCAGTTTTCAGTAGACTAGGGCACAAACTATCAAACATTGTTATGATCATTTTTATATTCGATTCATTACCTCAGTGAGGTGAAAATGAAAAGAAGCAACAGTCTTGGTCTTTCATGCGAGTCTTTCATGCAGGAACAGGAATCTACAGCACTCTAAAAGCCAAATGGACACAACTCTACAGCTGCATGGCAACACCCCTCTCCCTCTAAGGACGACTACGCCTCACATTATCCCTTCTCAGTTACTTACGCATCATCTCAAAGCGAGAGAGAAAGCGCTGGAAGAAGTTTTTACAGGGGTCGGGCATAGCCAGGGTGCCAAATTCTGACACCATGATACGGTCCCTTTCGCTGTTCTTCTTGTAGGCGTCGCTCTGCAGGAACCGACTCTTGTACGTAACCTGCCCTTTCTCGATGTTAAACTGGTGTAGCATAGCCATCCCATCAAACCAGTGGTTAAAGCTGTGGAGGGGAGCAGAGATTAAAGCTTGAGCATTAACAAAAAAAGACACCCATTTTCTTCTGCAGTGCGTCTGGATGTTTCGTCTGGTATGACTCACTGTGTGTTCCCAAACTCAAACTTCCCAGGGCCATTGCGGAGGAGGTTGCCATTGATCCAGGAGGGAATGGTACCTTGCACCTCAGTGGAGATTGGCTGAGGGGTCTCGTCTACAGAGCGTACCAGAGGGGCAATGGTCTCCAGCCCTTTCCGCAGTGTGGTAGAGCATTCCTTGGCTATGGCACCATCAGAGGGCTTGACCTCACCTGTAGAAGACAGATATAACATACCTGTTTTACGCTGAACCAGACTGACATGAAGGAAATGGGCATCTGTATGTACATGCCACCTTAGCCATCCCATTTGTTAGGAACACTCAACACATAACAAAACATAAAACACACTGCTGGCACGATCACACCAGAGCTCTCATTCACACAACCGTGTATGTGGGGATTACTTCACTACTAGCCAGGAGCATAATCATGTGATTTTTCTACATGCATACAATCATATAGGAAGCAAGAAAATCATGTGATTTTTCTACATGAGTACAAACATATAGGAACGTGAAAATCAGCCATGTGATTTCTCTATATGAGTTCTATCATACAGGAACGGGAAAATCAAATGATTCCATTCACTATAGGAACATAACCCCCGGGCCCATATCATCTAGTTTAACAGGAAACCAGACAATCTTCGATCCGTATAGCTTGAAGCATTTATCAAGCGATTTCTCTATATGACTACAAACATACAGGAACGTGAAAATCACCCATAACTCCATCAACTACACTCTCGGAGGTCTGCACTCTGCAGCACCCAAACTCACAATCCTCTAAGATGTGCACTCACGTGTTGCGCTATGTTCTCACATTCAATCACAAACAAGAATTCATTCAATACTTAATTTGTTCTTTATCAATTAACTGATGTGGTCACAACCAGGACAGCTTAACCCTGTTACTGAGGTGATAATGCTTTCTATTTCATTACTCATCAAGTGAACAATGAAATATTTTAATATGAAAGTCACTCCCCAAGGTCAGGTCCCCAAGTCCGGAGGATATTGTACATCCTATGTTAATTGAGTTGAGTAGAGGTAATTCTGTCTCACCTTCCTCTAGACCTGTGGACACCATGTCTCTTGTGATAATTTCCAATTGAATAAAGGCAACCAAAAGGCCTGTATCTTGCCATGGCCAAATATATAATTTCCAACAAGAGACAATTGAGCGCCATTGATGAGAGTATTAGTCCATTTAAATCATTATAATAGAAATCATGTACAATGTTTATACCACTTCTGAAATTGTTACATCTAGCCAAGTAATTTATAACTACCCGTATAGCCTGCTAGTGGGGGTATCCTTAAGGTTAGAGAAGCAGGCTCAGGACTGGAAGGTCACTGGTTTCGATCCAAGGACTGAAATGAAATGAATACGGACTGCTTCCCCCTCCCTCAGAAACTACCGCCAAGGTCGCTTTAAACCAAGCACTTCAGTGAAAACTGAAAACAAGGATGTGGTTATACTGAGCAGCTTGACAATGTAAATATCTCCATTGTAGTTTTTTTAAATTCTTTTTCTCTATTTCTTGTGTTATTCTACGTCTGGCTGCTGTAACAAAGAAATTTCCCCCCGGGGATCAATAAAGTACCTACCTACCTGTACCTGAAACAGTAACCATTGCAGAAGTCCCTACTTCTATCCTGCCTTAGTACTGTGAGATTCTTTTATAGTGCAGCTATAAACAGACTTCTTCACCTCTACTTCCCTCTGTGCTCGCAAACAACATTCATAGTTTCCCATATCTTTACATTTTTCTTTATCGCCATCCAAGGTGATATTCTGGAGTAGTGTACCCTCCAAGGTTCAGATAATGTTCTGTCGGGTGTTTACAGTTTACACATACAACACCTTCTATAACCCCATTAACCACCTTGACCTTGGCTAGAGGGAACACACACAGGTATAAGATCACTTGTTTGTTCAGTTAGATCTGTGCAAGGGGTGGATATTTTCAGCTATTTACAGCCTCTATTCTCTTCTATTTCTTGAAATCATTTTGGGTAGGTGTTTCTGCAGGATGTCACTTCAACAAGATAAGTGAAACTGCAATAGGGAGTGTTGCTCTTATCACATAAGACCAGAAAAACAAACACTAGCGGGAGTGTTTTCATCTTTGCACGGTATTAAATTTCCATTTTTTAAGACAAAATCATGACTTTTGGAGATCTGAACAATTGATTCAGCATACATTTATCGCGAGAACATCATTTCAGTAGAATACATTTTCTAGAATATATATCTCTATCTCTGCTTAAATAGTGACATATACCTGAGATATTGCTAAGTTGTAGCTAATGACTTTTAAGAAATCTTTCACCTAGGTATCTCGTTGAGAGTAGGTTTAAGACGAGATAGCCCTCTCTTACCGGTCTTAGCTTTGATGTTGGCTCTCAGAAGATCCCCACTAGAAAGATGTTTCAGCTTGAAACTTTTGGTTATGCGCGCAGACACTGTTCCTTTCCCCGATCCGGGGGGTCCCATGATGACAGCTCGAAATATCGTTTGTAGAGCCATCTCTGAACGAATCTTGGTTAGATTTCTAGTTTCTATAATCCGGATAGTCGTATCCTGCTCATCAAATTGCCCTCTGGATGCTCAGACAAGAGATTTCTCACGCGTGTTCGTTATAGGCACTTTCTCTCCCAAGAAGTGCGCAACAGCCAAGAGTGGGCGCGTCTTTTGCAGCCAGACTCCCACTGGACCTTGACAATCTTTTTTCAAAAACGGATGAAAGGAGGAGAAGGAAGTTTGTAGAGGAAACCGCGGAGAGTGCACAGCGGGGGCAAGCGAGGATGCGTTCACCTGACGACGAGCACTGAGCGCACGAGCTTGTTAAGGAAATCAACATGATACATCGTATTGTTACGGTTTTGATCAAGATTACGCACTATTTATTGTATAACACGGTTATGTAATAGTCTAGGGTCTGAAAAGCTTGTTGGCGAGGTTACGGTGATTAATCCCGTAGCTTCCTCAACGGAGAGACCTGGAGAGATTGTCGGGCTGTGCGTCAAGGCTTGGCTCGTGGTGTGGGACAGCCCATACGCTCCCTCATATTCCCTCTCCACAACATTTAACCGAAGTCTAACAATGTTGATGGAAATAAAGACATTCAGTGGATAACAATATATGTGCAATGGCCGTTTTTCTACATTAAGAATACGTTGTAGCCATTTATCTGACGGTCCTATATAGTTGGGAACTAGGAATAAGCCTAAATGTGGGAACAGGGTGGTAGGCGACTTAAACTGTATTTGGTGTAGCGAGCAGGGGCGGGGCTTACCATTAAATGTAGGCGATTGCCTCCCCGGCCGCCAGAGGGCTACAAAGGACAAGAATATCAAGTACTCCATGCTTAGTTTTCCATCAGTTTAACCAGTGGCGGTCCTGGCTCATTTGGTGCCCTAGGCCAGATCACCCCCCCCACCCCACACACACACACACACTCTCTCCTGACAAGGCACACAACACAATCACCATGATGCAACATGGTAATAAACACGCCTTTTATTATGTCAGCAAGAAATCTAAGATACAAGATATACAGAAATAAAAAATAGCATACACAAAATAAGCCTGTGATGTCTCAGGATCAGTTTGAAATTGCAGTAGCGTGGTTTTAACCATTAGATGGGAGTGTCTGAGTTTTGTTACCCTTTAATATTAAAATAAACAATAAGACAACACTGAATCTGAAGAAAAATACTGCACACAATAATTTAAAATGTTTTCAGTTGAAAAAAAAAAGGCAAAATAGCAGGCTTTGCAGCTGTATATCAGCTGCTGGGTATTATTTCCATGATTGGTGTGTTTAAAGAGAGAGGGGGCACATTTGGTTGAATCTGAATGTTATTTAGTTAGATGTAATGTCACTGTGTGAGAGTTTGAGAGAGGAGAGCTGCTCTTTGACGTCGCCATGATCGCCTATGCCCAGGGCCTTAAAAACACCCCCCATCATGTTACAAACAAAAAAAGAGGAAAATAAAAGTTTTGTTGGCAATGTTTTTCATCAAAGAATCAACTGCTGCAGTGTTTGTTGCTAGCAATATTACCACTGCCTCCAAGCTCAACAAGCTCTAGTGCTCAGCCCCAGCTTGAAGGTAATGTATAGAAAGGATGTATTGAAAAGAGTGAAGGTTTTGGGGGGGGGGGACTATACTGTCATACATTTATGACAGTATAGTCCGATGTCCTCTACAGACACCATTTGTGGGTTAGTGCATCAGTCTCTTGATATCTGAATTGCGCCTCTGCATGGATACTCACCTGGGATTATGGCTCTCACTAAACGCTAAAGGTTAATAAAATACAGCATCTACACACACTAAAGGTGAACAGTAACTGGCTGTCACCATTCACCCAGAGTGATAATATTCAGCCGCTCAGTAAATAGAAATCGGACGCCATCTAGTGGGCGGCTGAAGCGATGCACCAAGCCACTCTAGCTTTGACCCTCTCGCCGTGCCGTAAATTCGCCTTCCACCCAGATTCCTCTGGACTAACACACGTGGATCTCCACGGACGCCAGTCAGAAACAACAATAACATGGCAAGCGAAGGACTCACATACGACGGGTGCAATTTCTTTAGGCAGCGATTACTGTTATCCACACTGAGCGGCAAACGGGTTAAAATAAAAAACATAAGGTCGAAAGATGACAACCCAGGGCTTCGCGGTGAGTACCAAGTCGTCACATGTGGCGTCGCAGTTTTTCAGATGGTTAGCTTGTCAGCTAATGCTAGCTGTTACGCAGTTAGGAGTAAATTTCTTCACTGTGCATTAGCTGTGCGGGAATGATGCTACACTCTTTCGGCGGCTCCGTGATGATCACCGACTGTTGAATAGGCATTGCGGTTGTTAGGATTTTGTTGACAATAAGCATTGAAACTAGGCTTGGAGAGGTCAGCCTGGTTACATGCCTCTCTTAGGTATGTGCGCGCGCGTACACGTGCGTGCGTGTCCGGGGATCACGTAAGCAATACACATAAGCAATTTTTCCATTGTTTCACTCCCTAGAAGTTATTTAAGTGAGCGTTAGGTAAGTCCCCTCTGTTACTTCCCCACGGACCTGTAAGTAGACAGAAGTGACGTAATTCTCTTAAAAGTTTGAGAAGCCTTGGTATGAAGTCAGCTTTTCACTCCACAGCTCCAAGTATGAGAACATCACTGACATGACATGCTACATTTACTCTTTTGTTTTCTCCAGATTTTGAGGCCAGCTTCATCAGACTGCTGGACAAAGTGACCAATGGCACCAGAATAGAGATTAACCAAACAGGTGAGTTATATAATGCACACAGGCTTCAAGCACCTGTGTTGAATTGTGTGATATAATTTCCAGTAATCTAAGTGTACTGTAAGCAGATACCTTATACAGGCTAAGCAGACTGTGTGGTTCAGCTAACTGATATTGGCTGCCAGAGTATAGCAGAGTCTGTAGGTTAGTCTGTAGAAATGTTTTCTCTTTTTCAGACACAATAATCCCAAATGCGATAATGGGTAGCATGTTGCTCAAAGATATTTAATCTTTTTGCTAGTATTTTTCTTCCCCTTATTCTTGTATAACAGTTGTGTTTTTGTACCATTGTCGCTTCCCTCTAGGCACTGTATTGATTTCCATGCCAGGGCTATTGTATAGAGGCACCAGAGCACATAACTAACTTCCCACAGGGTTTTAGTTCGAGGCCTTAGTTGAAGGAGCCTTATATCATATATTATATCAGCCTTATACATATCCTGATCGTTCCTGTATAGGCACCTTTTATCTACCAGCCTTGATTTCTTTCCATGGGCTCCATTAGGACATGACTAAACCTCATTTTTATGTAGAGAACAACTAACTACCTACCTGACTGACTCACCCTCTTATCCTTCTGTCCCCACAAGGTACTGTTTTATTCTATCAGCCTGGCTTGTTGTACGGGGGCTCTGTAGAACATGACTGTAACCCTCAGCGGTCGATCGGCTACTATCTGGAGGCCCTGCTCATGCTGGCTCCATTTATGAAGAGCCCTCTGAAGGCCACTCTGAAGGGAGTCACCAATGACCCTACTGATCCCTCGGTGAGGAAACCAATACCTCTTACCAAACCGCCCACTTAATTTTCCTCTCCCTCTAGCTCAACTAGCCCAGCATCACACCAGCTCTATTCTTTGTCTCTTGCAGGTAGACCTGCTGAAGGCTACAGCCATCCCTGTGATGAAGAAGTTTGGGATCGATGGAGACAGCTTGGATCTCAAGGTGGAGATAGGATGGTGTTGTTTGGCAATCAAGTAGCTTGTAGAGAAGAATATTATAGCGTAACAAAATGCCACAAGTTGGATTTTCATAGTCAGTCTCTCTTTCTCTCTCTTGCGCTCACTGCTGCTGCTCCCAGGTGGTGAAGAGGGGGATGGCACCTGGTGGAGGAGGAGAGGTAGTCTTCACCTGCCCTGTCCGTAGGACCATCAAGCCAGTCCAGCTAACTGACCCAGGGAAGATCAAGAGGATCAGAGGAGTAGCGTATCCTTCTCATGCTCGTCATAACCGCCTTAGTTATATGCCAGTGTCTCTCTAATCCAGGTTCCTAGCCCTCAGCTGAAGGTTATCTGTTTGAATGAGACCAACAAATGGACTTAGTTCCCCCCCACCTGCGTATGACTCGTCAAAGCTCCTTGATGGTGTAAACCCAGATATTCAGTGCGAGTTTCCCCTCAGATGGCCAACAGGATCGTGGACTCAGCCAGGAGCGTCCTCAACAAGTTCATTCCAGACATCTACATCTACACGGACCACATGAAAGGGGCCAACTCTGGCAAGTGAGTACCTTAATAGAAATGTATAATGTATTATCAAGTCCCACCCCCCCCCATCCATCAAAATAATTCATGTCACGTCTCTTAACCTCAGGTCCCCAGGTTTTGGTCTCACCCTGGTGGCCGAGACCCTAACCGGCTGCTTCCTCAGCGCTGAGCTGTC
>CABFOQ010024032.1:0-20621 GCA_900660455.1 Gephyroberyx darwinii
GCGCCCTTTTTTCCTGAGAACATTTAGTACTTATCAGCTTAAGGCGCTCCATTAAGTTGCTCCATAAACCCCCCCTACCCATCTTTACCTTTAAGGAAAACACATCAATCGTGCATGAATAAGCTTGTCATAAAGTGCATGATAATGGGTAACGGGTAATGAACTTTTGCTATCCAAACCTAACCCACAAGGTACAACAGGTTGTAATACGTTATAGAAAACAGATTGGAACTTGCAATTTTAATACCCCCTTTTTTCTAGTTGGCATTACAATCAGCTCCACAACCCCAGGTGTGATTGTGTAACAGGCAGTCTTTTTTTGAGTCTTGAATTGAATTGAATTACTACATCTCCTACTTACACTCTGAAGAAGGCTACGTGGTTTTGATAACATTAAGGTGCAATTCCAAAATCTTCAAATTGAAATTCCAAAAGCAGAAAGGTAATGTTATTCTTCTTCAAAATAAAGGCTAATGACAAGAAGCCCCTGGCTAGCTAGCCTGTAAACTTCCAAGAGACAAAAAGGTGTGCGAATGCTAGGCATTGTAATGAGAGAGATGCTGGCTGTGCAAATGAGTATAATTGATTAAATTCCATATTATGAGAGTATGAACCCAATGAACCCACTCAAACAGCAGCATTAAGAGAGGCTGGCTGAACTATTTTATCAGAAAATACAGCCAGCAGAAAAATATTGTAGTGCAAAAACATGCAAGAAGTAAACTGAGTAAGACAGAGCCTTACATAACCACAAATGGCCTTGTAGTGGAAACTGAGCGATTGTCTCCCCACCATTGCCTGGGCCGAGCTCCAGAAAACTCCAGAAAGCTTGGCCGAGCTTGGGGCTGCTGTGAATGTAAAAGGGTGGGGGTGTGGGGAGCAGAGCAGGGTGAAGGATATTCTTTAGCGGGTTGATTGCTGGACTGCTACAAAGCTTTGAAGCCACTATTCACAGACCACTGAGTCCTACACAAGAATTTGAAGATAAATGCGATCATTGTTCGTCTGAGAATGAAAGGCCATTGGCAGGATTTTATGCATGATAGATTGCATATTTTCACAATCCTGTCTCATTTTAGTTTGTTTGCCCTTCAAAAGTTTAGGACTTTCATGGCAAGGCAAATCAATTTTTAGAGATACAACAATGGAGTTTGAACAACATAATACAACACGTCCATTTGGTAAACTTGTTCTCTACATTTCACTAAGCTTGATCATGCAATCACTGGTTTACAAGGGGACTCATTCCTATGTAGAAAGTAAAGTTCTGTTCTTTTTGTAAAGGAAGGGTCTCCATGATGAGGAATGCAGCCCTTTGACGAGGTATTGGGCAATCTGGTTACATAACAGGCCTCTTAAACACACTAAAGCCATTATATCCTGTAGCGCTGTTCTGATCTGTCTCACATTGTTGCTGCCTTTCCCTTAAGGCCCGAAATAAAAAACCTACCTCAGTGTTTTGGTGAAACAATCTCACATCTGGGTTATATTGAATTTATGGCCAAGGGAACAGCTAATGAATCACAGCAGAGCAAAGCTAAAAGAGAGGTTGCCTAAACATTAGCATCTTTATCTAATAATCAAAGACATTTCATTTGGTTTATGTCATTTATTCAGTCAGTGCGATTGAGACTGGAGGTTACATCCCCAGATATGTGAATATGCAATAAAAGATGCATGAACAGGTGTGTCATAGGAATTTCACTATAGTAAAATGTGAGTGCCACTACAATTTCCTCAGTATCTTCACAGTCAGCTATATTGTGTTATGCTGTATATGCTATGTGGCAGCCTTCTTCATTCAGAAGTCGAAGCCAAAAGCGTAGGAGCTCCACTGCTGTAACTCATTTTTCTGCAGTGATCAATCCTGGAATCCCTCATTTCCTGAAATAACAAAGGAAACAAAGCAAGATGTGTGTTGAGCAGTTTCAAGGAGGTATCATTGTAAAACAGAGGTGATTTCAACAATTAGTACAGAGAAATTACAATTACAGGGTTTTTTATTCAGCGCCTAGAATACAGGTCACAGTGTAACAAAATTGAAACTGAGAGAAATATACCTGCGTGAGTTTTGGTCTTTGGATGCAGTGTATGTACGGCTTGGGGGAGGTTTCTATCTCATCTGCCAGTGTTTTGTAGCAAACTGCACAGTCCATCAATGGCTGTAAAACAATTGCAGAACAAATATGAAGACATATTGATGTTTTAGATTGGCTGTGGGACTGGAATCAATGCTATGCCCTTTGACGTGATCAGAACGAAGAGATTCACTCACTCTGTCATTCCTGAACGGGCATCTCTGAGGATCTGCTTCAACTGTCCCTTTGGCACACTTGGTAGGTTTCAGGTGAAAGTTATGGTAGATGTATCTCACCCCGAATCCAGACTGCAAGATAGTGGGGAGTCAATTTATAGAGTTATATAGTGGCAAAGAATTGTTTGTGAATCCTCCTGCTAATTGTCTCATTTTGTCTCAATTTGATGACAATCACTTAAAGCTGCTCTAGGCAAGATATTTATGTAAAAATAGACCTATCCTAAATCAGCCTAAATCTCAATGTGGGGCTGTAATAGAGAAGAATATCCCATCCCCACTAATTGAGACCCCATAGATTCACCCTATTTGCCCAAATGAAATTCTGATGTCGGGTATGGTCACTTCTCCACCCACAGGAAATGACAAGTCAAAACTTAAGAACGAAATCCAAACTGTCTCCTAAACAGAGCGAGCGCTCCATCCAGAGAAAGCTGGGCTCACTGACGTTAGATGTCCTTTGGTGTAAATCATCACAGACCCACCGGGTTGGTAAACATGTAACGTGCAGTATACTGACGTCACTGATTTCTGGTTATTGAAGTTCAAATTTTTCAAAACAGTTACCTCTTGCTGCCGTTAGGTGTCTAGTGCAGCTTTAACGCAATTGTTTACGAAAGGAAAATGATTAAACATTTAAGTCCCCTTTGAGGAAAAAGTGAACCAAGCTCAAATCATTCAATTCAATCATTCAATATGAAAACAACCATACATGCAGCAAATTAGCACAATTGAAGTTCCCTTTATCATTTGGAAGTATTTGGAACATAACATTGATTCAATCATTTGGCCAAAAATGGTTGTCACGTCTTATCAGGGTGTTTTGAGAAAAAAAACAGACCACTGCTGAAAACCTCCTGACATGCATGAACTAAAGCAGACGTAGAAACAATTTTGACCCAGAAGTCCTTCCAGGAATTATGAGAAACAGAGTAAACAACAAACTTTCTGAGAAAAGTTTTTGACTTTAAAGGACATTTGAACTATTACTAAACCAGGGCTTCACTTCTGTTTTGACATAGTAGGTTTTCACTAAAATGTTTGATCCTTTTTGTACCATCATCAACATCATCATGAAACAAGTGTGTACATGTAAACTCCTTAAACAGACCATCAGATAATACAGTATGATGTATTAACATTTCCTCAGGCCAAGAATATTATTTTCATTTGTTCTAATGGAAAAATAAACACAGATGTCTCAGATTTACCTCAATGTCTGACTTTCCCACACTTCTGAAGAAGAGGAAATGGTGCTGGACTCCAGCGTGAGAGTTGAGTTGTGTCAAAACCACATCCACTCCTTTCTTGTAGTTATCAGGGAGTTGATTATAAGCCTCCTGTGCCTCGGCAGAATACAGCAGAGCTCCAGTACAAATCAACAACAGCAACAAAGCAGCCATCTTCCTCTCTGTGTCTGGAGAGCAGTTCGACTGAGGGCACTGTCCGTTCTCTGAACAAACACCTCTCCCCTTGGGATAAATATTAACGTGTCCAAAACAAGTGCTATCCAAATATGGATCTGCTACACTGACTGTTTACTTTTTATCTTTCAGATTTCCCTAAACACCCGAGGGCCATTGTGCCGCACACAGATTAAACAAAACACATTCTCAACAGGGAATTTCCACTGAGTAAACAGTTTCCCAGAAGTGAAATTAACTGTATCCCAAGGACTCATTATTATAATAAAGACTTGGATTAGGGGAAATGCGAGTCATGAAATACACCCATCCCAGCATGAGTAAGGTCTACTGTGATGGCTGGTTGCTTCATCAGCTTCCTATTAGTAACAGTGTATTAGAATCCAGTTCAGTTATATGAAATGTGATGTGTTTTTAAAAAAAATTATGTTAAATTATGGGTTTGGAACAACTTAGGTAAAATTAGAGAGTATAAACGTAATGAAAAAATAAAACTTTGGATTCTTTATGAAGTGAAACTTTATTAAACTTGTGTATCCCACTCGATTTTCAACATTTTTATAACAATTGGTAAATTACGTAACTATAATCAACTATAATTAAAGTAAATGAAAAGTCACACACAATTCTCTCGTTGGAAAGTTGGGATACCGCCACCATTTCAGCCCGAAGCCTTCATCTACTTAATTAACCTTCAGTTACTTAACTAACACAAAATCACACACAAATGTAGTAAAGAACTATAATATAGTAAGAATACGAATTAGTTCATACAGTAACAAGGGAGCAAAAGCCAGCTTTGTTAAGTATTCAGGAAGGTGTGATGATAGACTGATAGACAGTGATGCGGTAACACCCCCGTGGTGTTCTGTTCAAACTTGTACACGGCATTCACTTTGTTCCTGTTGATGCTAGAAGAGTAGGGGCTCCACTGCTGTAACCCATTGTGTTACAGTGCTTTACTCTCGCCTCCTTCATATCCTGCCGTGAAGAAACAAGTGAACAAATAAACACAGGTCAGAAATAAGTGAACACATTTATATTCTGGCTGCATGCTTGTAGTGTGATAGTGTAGTGTTTTACTTTATTTGAGTGGAGGAAATCACATCTGAACAGTAAAAAGATTACAGAAAGGGCAAATGTAATCTTCCATTAAACAAACTAACCTCTGTCAGGGCTGGTTTGTGCACACAGTGGATGTATGGCTTGGGCTCTGGCTCAATTTCACCAGCGAATGTTTTGTAGCAAACTCCGCAGTCTATTAACGGCTGCATGAATGCACACAAACAAATACCACAATCAAGTTAGAACAAGCAAGTCAGTCTCACATTTCATGTATACTATTGAGTTCAGCAACGCTGTTCAAAATTTGCTCAGTCAGGAAAATACTTACTCTGTCATTTCTGAATTGGCAATTTTGAGTGTCAACAGTTCCTTTTGGACATTTGGTGGCTTTTAGGTAAAAGTGGTGGTAGATGTAGACCACGTCGAACCCAGGCTGTGGAGGAGAAGAGGAGCATGAGCATTCACAATTCTCAACCACTTTGCAGAGTGATGTCTGGTATATTCACTACATGATTTGATAATTTTCCTAACAGTCTCACAACAATGCCCAGGAAAACTTCCAACTGTTTCTCTCCATGGTTCATAGTTGGCGTGCCTTAGCACAACAAATAATCAAAACCAGACATGCTGTACAATACCTGAATGTCTGACTTCATCAGACCTCTGAAGAATTGAAAATGGTGTTGGATTCCAGCATGAGAGTTGATCTTCTCCAGGGCCAGATCCACTCCTTTTTTGTAGTTATCAGGAAGTTGATCATAAGCCTCCTGAGCGTTAGCAGAAAACAGCAGGGCTCCGGCACAAAGCAGCAACAAAGCAGCCATCTTCCTCTCTTCTGTAGAACAGAAGGACTGGAGGGATTGATAAATGGACCACCCACTATGAAAGTAGGCTAAATGCTGATGAAAACAAACGTTGTTCCCAACAGAAGACCCAGCCCTTTTTTCCTGTCTTGAAACACAGATTTATATCCTACACATATTTTCCCATGATTCATCACGCCCAGAAGTCAAATATTCTCAATAATACAAAAGAGGACAACACGGCAGAACAACGGCCATGATAAATAGAAAATTTACTTTATTTGTCATCAATATGTGAACCACTTATGTACAAGGGAACATCAGCAATAACCAGTCAGACTTTGTATTGCTTTTGACATGGAACAATATACTGTATCAGCATTTTATGAGTTCACACACACAGAATACCTTCACTCCATCCACAGGTACAGTAAGCAAACATAAAACTGACATTACACTCCACTGCCAGATCTTCATAAATAATCCCTCTCGCTGTCCACAGCCACGATGTAAAAATTAATCTTCATATGTGTACGTTTAAAAAAAAGAAAAAAGACTTGCTTCAATTACTCTTCAATGATTAGCGATAATGCCATCTATTGCAACAGATACATAGTGGAGAGAGGAAATAGAATTTATGGGCATCTCAAAAGTGCAAACTATTTTGACATGTGCGTCATGCTTAAAAATACATTGGACACTCCCATGGTCCCACAGGCACGAGATTATGAGATGATACAGGGTAGTTTAGAGTGAGGCGAAAAGTAGTGTCTGCAATACATACATTTGAGAATATCAGAGGACAAAAATGACGTTTTTTGACATGATCAAAGCTTTCCACCAATTTATGTTTGAACTGATACATTCATAATTGCTACACCAGACATAATCCATTCATAAAAAAAACATTTAAAAAGCCTTCCCTCTCCGTACTTCATGAGTATTGAGATTGTCTACACAGATTGCGAGGAAATTCGGTCGACGTGTGTTCACTCATTAATGTGAAATGTTTTATGCAACGGTTTCAAACACTTAGCTCACGGAAATGAAATAGAAAAGATGAACTTAATAAACTGTGGAATGTTGTAACATAAAAGGCTGAGCCCCCTTGCACACCTTAAGAAATTCAAACATGGTTAGGGAAGTGAGATGACTGAACTGGACTTGATTGTGCTGACCACAAAACTATTTACATGAGACATTTGGCACTTGGACAAAGAAACCAATACATTAGTGCTCTCCCCATAAACTAACAATATTTCTTGATGACACCAAGTGAGACCTCAGGTAACTCAAAACACAAATTTTACATTAGTGCCCTTATAGTTACACTCTGCAGGCAGGGGCGGGGCTTCAGCAAAAAAAAGCCATTATAAATGAACTAAACTGCAACATTAAATAACACGAGAGTATTTGTACGGTATGCCACTATTACGTTTCTACAAAAGAAATGTGTTGTGATGAGCGGAAAATGTGATGCCATTGCAGCACTGTAGTGAGAAATGTGTACTTGGTTGCATTTCCATGTACTTTTTTTGGTACAACAGCACAATAATTCTATAAAACCTCCCTCTGCTGGTGAGCTTCGTCTACTGCAGGTACAGATTACACCAGCCACAAGGGTCATGTGTTTTGTCTTTTACGCTACTGTAATAAAACCAAGCAATATAACTAGCTACTAGCTGTATCTACACAAAAGTACAGAAAAGCTATCATTAAAGAGGCATAAGCTTGAATATCAACTGGAGATAGGGTTATTTAAGAAGCAACCTAAGGCAACGTTGATTTTCATGGGCAAGTATAGATGGGCCCAAGAGGAAAATACATGATTACATAAAACACAGTATTTACTTGAAATGTCAAGATTTGGTGTCTTAAAAAGTGCTAGGAGCTTTAAGAGGCTGCTAAAGTGATCAGATGTCTAAAATAAGGCAAAATGAAAAACCACGTCTCAATATACCTTTTAGTTCCTTCATAAGGCGCTTAGTGAGCTTAAAAAGAGCAAAACATCGAAAAGCGACAAACTTGAATAGCATATAGTATGTTAAAATAAGGAATGTTTCCCATATATCCTCCACATATTCAATGTGAATCAGAGCAACCTTTCAGGGCTAAAACAAAATCATTGTGAAAATCTATCAACTGTAACTGCACTGAATTTTGAGCATGAGAACACATTGGTTGATTTTGAATCTCTTCTCCCCTGAAATATATTTTTAAAAAAAGTACATTATGAACAACTGCTTGACCTCCTCAGTTGATATTCATTCTTTGTGCCACAAAGTGCTCTTAGTTGGGTAATAAGCCGTGCGCAGGACATGATGTTGCGTCAATCCCAACAGCTCGCCAATATCTGTTAACATGCAATTTTACCGCCACCTAATGTGCCAGATCTCCGAGGACCAAGCCGATGTACATTTACGTCTCAGCGTAGAAAAGGACCAACAGTGCACAGTGATGTGGCATCAAATTTCTCTGAGAGTGCTTCAAGTTTGTGGGACTCTGTCGCTGGATCCCGTGTCTCATTGGTTGGTAGAGTGATTGACAGATTTTGGTGTCCACTAAGAGGAGAATGTGGTATATGAGGGCTTGTTGTTGGTTACACCGGCATGTGCATCTCTGAGTATTCATCATGGCACTCTCTCTCGTCAAACTTCGGCTCGGCGTCATCCGCGTCCAGCTAGAAGAGGGAGAGAGAACGTTGAATAGACTACAGTCCAGTAGGTGAAAGCAGTGGAGACGGTACATTTGGAGAATTTCTTTGAGGTAATTAAATTCCAAACAGTGGTGCTAGAATATGAATGAGACATTGCCACAGTGGAGGGAATAAGAGCAGGTGCATCAAGCTAGCGTATTGCGCCTCCCTGTGGCTGACTTACACATTGCATCTCTCTGACAGTGAAGACGTGTCGCTGCAGGCACATCTTGACAGGGACGGTGAGGATGAGGACAAACGGGAAGGCCAGCGACGCCTGGGTGGACATGACGGTCCACAGAGCCGCCAAACACACCACCTGGATGCATGTGAACAGGTGCATCCGCAGTGTACGGACCTGGGCACACAAAGATCGCTCACATAATGAGCAACAGCACTCAAAGGGACACTGTGTTGTCAAATACAGAGCAGGCATGTCATTAACCAGGGGTTCCATATTAATGATAACATGACGCAAGGATCATGGTATCATCTCAAAGGTGTCATTGTGGCTATTTGCTTGTACGCTGCAGTGCCATTTTAGGGAGAAACAAGTGTACAATGATGCTCATAGCTGTGAGACACAATTTAAATTGAGACATTTAAATATATTTTATTCCTCAGGGAAAGGATTTCTTTAAAAAAAAAACTTCAAATGACTCACTTTTTGTGGCTTTTGCAAGAAATGCTTGTAACCTTCTGATTTTTCAGGATTTATCCAAAGTTTAGAATGACATCGCATTCACTTTTTTGTTGTACATGTAATTTATATTACTCCAAATTTAGTGTGATCAACAAATATTTGTCTGCTGTAATTAACACTTGATTTTTTTCATCACTTTATTATTTCTTAAAGGTGCACTAGGCAAGATTTTTTATGTAAAAATACACCCATGTTATCAGCCTAAATCCCAAAGTGGGGCCGCAACAGAGAAGAGAGTCCCATTCTGTCTAATTGAGACCCCATAGATTTGCAAATCAAATTCTGGTGTCAAGTATGTACACTGGCAGGAAATGTTCTTTGCTGACAGGAAGTGACAAATTGAAATTAAAGAGCAAAATACAAACCATCTCCTTAACAGCAGCAAGTGCTTCGTCCAGAGAAAGCTGTACTCACGAATGTTAGATCTTTTGAATCTCTCTTCCTTTGGTATAAAGTGATCACAGACCAGCCAGGTTGATAAACATGGGTGTGCTTTGTACAGTTTACTGCAGTAACCTTTGGAGCCACCGATGTGCAAAGTTGCCTAGTGCAGCTTTAAATGGTCATTTGTTTTCACAACAATGAGGTTGTGCTCAACCTCATCATTGGGTTTCTCTCACCTTGCGGACGTAGGTGTGGTCAGGGTGGTACTTGGGCGGCATGAGCAGCAGCATCATGCGTTCTGTTAGCTGGATGCCATTGAGTGACATCACACCCATGTAGAGGAAGATACCAAACAGCACCGCTAGTGGGATCATACACAGCAGGTCTGCTATCACAATGGACAGACCTGGGGAGAGGGGAGAGGGGAGTGTTAAAGACAACATTTTGAGAGTGCATTGCTTCCATAATTGAACACATTTCCAGTTGGACATAATGTGGGAGCGATCGTACAAAAGTGTGCAGGGGTGAACCATAGCAAACGTGGAAAGTGACTCAGAAGAACTGGATGTTAGTCTGCATTCCTCCTCCAATACTTCCATCACCCCCATTACTGGAGCAGGCGGTGGATAAACCGAGTGCAGGAGGAAGAGGGAGAGGAGGAATATTTTATCACCATTTTCCAGGAAGGTGAAGCAATGGGATTTTGATGTAAAAAAAACAACAACAGGGGAAAAACACCTATTTTTGGCAAGTATTTTTAAGTAGGTATATGTTAGGAGGCTGAAAATGAACTAACAAGGTGAGGGAGAGAGCAGTAATGAGAAAGTTCAGGTAAAGTTACATGGTGAGTTCCACCTAATCATACTGTATAGTCACATTTTCTGGTCAACAGCTATGATCCCTTTTAAAGTCAGACACTCACCGACCAAAATGGCCACCAGCAGCCCTGTGACCCTTTGCTCTTTCACTTCCTGAATACGTGGCTTGTCTCCAGGGGCAACGGCCTTACTCATGACAGTGAGGGCGTTGGCGTGGGTTACAGAGCGAACGGTTGCAGCAGCCATCCAAGGTAGGCCGAAAAGAGCACAACTGCCCCCCAGCACTACGATCAGCAGCAGGTCCAGATGGAAACCAGAACCCTTCACCAGCATCCGTTCCTTCTTACTCACTATCAGACTAGAGAAAGGTGGACAGAGACAGACAGAGGTTATATGGGTTACAACCAATAAGTAAAGTAAATCACATGGTATGGTCTTTACTAATAAGATACAAAAAGAGGCTGGAGATGCTCAAATCAAAAACAAAAGCAGGACAAAAGTGAAGTGTAAAAATAATAAAGAAAATGAATGTGTGTTATTCAGCAGTCGCGTTGTGTTTACATGTATACCATACTCCGGTTACTGTGAATAATCCGATTTAGGTGATAGTTTGATTGAAGTGTTTGCATGTTTTTAAGTAACGTGACTTCAATAACCTGGGTTTACGTGGATTTACTTCTGACTGGTCTCTTAATGTGAGTAAGTCCTCTAGATATATATACTAGATATGTTACTGCGATTAGTCTTACTCCAACTAAGACCATAATCACACAGGCACATCGTTTGGTGTTTACATAGGTTCTACTATACTATAAAAAAAAAAACCTCATCTCCACTTCAAAGATCATAATCAGTGTTTGGAAACAGTTGTCATGTTTTATTTTAAATTGTAGCACAGTATTATCAAATGTAATAAAACCTGGTAATGTAATATATTCCTGGTTAATGTAACATCATATTATTACATTATTACATAACTGGTAATTATTACATCATAATGGGGGTAACACCTTTAAGTGATGATGTAATAATAATAATAATAATAATATTGCCCAATAGTGTAATAACCTTTAAGAATGAGAAGAATGTAACAACCCAAGTTAGTCACTGTTGTTACATCACCAGGTAAAAATATGTTACAGTCCTTATGATGTAATAATTGCCATTCAATGGATTAATCTGAGGTATTACATTATCCAGAGATCTATTACATAAACAGGTTTTATTACATTTTTGACCCATTTAGATGGACACCTCATTACATTTTGACAGGTTATTAAATTATCAGTTGCTACATACATTACATTAACCAGCAATTATTACATCATAAGGAGGGTCATTTCTTTATTATAATAATTTGAGTTTGACGATGTCATTACATATCCATCAATTTGTGTTATTATGTTAAACCGTTTATTATATAGGTTTTTTCTTTTCATTTTTGACACATTTAGAGGGACATTCTTATTACATTTTCTTTTTTTTGGGGCATTTTGCCTTTATTTGACAGTCAGTAGAGAGAGACAGGGAAGATCAGGTGAGAGAGGAGGGATGACATGCGACATAGGTCCCGGGCCGGATTCGAACCCAGGATGTCACGGTTATGTGGTATGCGCCTTAGACCACTGAGCCACCAGGATTTTGACAAGTTATTATATTACCCGACAGTTGCTACATTATCAGTTGCAACAAGGATGTAAATGGCTTTCAGGTTGTATACCGGAACAAAGGTTTAGCTATGGACCCGAGTTGCTGAATTCTGAAGCCACCAACAAGGAAATATTTACAGTCAAGTGTGGTGAATGAGATATTTATTTCAACTAAAACTAACAGATGTTCTGATGATTATTCCAATATGACATGATTGCGACATTACTCACGTGGTGATTTGGGTCTCCATGAAGATGAGGATGAAAACCAGAAGAGCAGGCAGCAAGCAGGCAAACATCATCCAGATGGGGAACATACCATCAGAACCGAGAGGATTGATGACCCAGCCACGCTTTTCTGGACTCGTCACTGAAAACCCGTTGGGAACACTCAGTTTCTGGACAGAGGAAGAGAGAAAGGACTAAGACCGATAGCAGAGAAGACTGAGATGATAAAGGTGTGTATCTTTGAAGATAAAATTAAAGAAAGGTTAAAAACAATTTCTGTTTGATACAGTGCTAGTATTTGAGTCTCACTTGTGTGAAGGTGTCCTCTATGCCGTAGTCCACCAGGACCATGATGAGGATGGCGATAGGTACTCCAAAATCGCCAATAATCCTACGTAACTGAACATCACAATAGAGGACAGTAAGCAAATTGGCTGCTTCATATATTATATCAAACAGTGGTCACAAAGATGTACAGTCTTGTTTATCTGAACCACAGATTTCACAACCCACCCGACAATTCTGATTGTGCCTAACTATTGTAATTTCTGTGTTAAGACCTGGAATTAAAAGCATTTAAAATAAAATTAAAATTTTTGTTTTACATTTCCTTGTTCAGGAGAATGAAATATGTGGAACAATCTCCATTCCCGAGGGGTTTGGATATACAGGATTCTACTGTACTAATTCTAAAAACATGCATTATCCCCAAATGGTATGATGATGAAATAACATGCAAAGGGACCGATGTTACAGGGGTATCCAGTGCCTTTGGTGTTTAGTGCCTCACCGTTCCAGGGAAGAATGCACTGTTCTTGAACTTGCGTAGGTAGAAGGCGATGAAGAAGGTACCAGCCATGAGCACTAGTGAAAGCAGGGCAGTGTTGGGCTCCCGTAGAACCGGCAAAGGCAGTGTGCTGTTGCTTAGTGTGATGTTCTCCCCTTTTGTGCTGTTGTCAAGGGAACAGCGTTTCAGTGGGTGGTCCTTGAAAATCTGTCAGGCAACACAGAGAGTTTACATTAATGCACAGCTTTTCGTTATCTCACACACACACACACACGCACGTGCGCACACACACACACACACACGCACACACGTGATTACTTTTACACTTTTTCCCTTTCAAGTTTGTGCCATAAAGCTCTAAAAATAGCAGGATAATAGTTAAACTCTCAATCCATTTAGCTTTCAGGGCCACTCAATCACATAGATTTTAAAAGTGCACTTGTTAGAAAAACATCGACCCTGGGTTTTAGATATTAGCCAAAGACTAGTCAGTTTAATTCATTGTCACGGACATAAACCCCCAGCGTGCCAACAAAAACGTTTTGTAAGGTGTACCCTGCCAAGCTTAATGAAGGTTTCACAGATGAAGATGAGAGAGATGAGGAAGGAGAAGATCTCCTGGGTGAAGCGAGAGACAAAGCGGACCAGGAAGCTGCCCTCAAAGGCCACTGTGATGAGCACAATGATGATGAGCCAGAACCCGATCCATACTCGGCCTGTCAGGTACTCCACGTCATTTCCTTTGCAGAACTGTAAACACACAGACACATTCACTTCAATAAATATGACAATGCAAGAGAGAAGTCCTAGGAAAAGTAATGAGAAAAATAATAGCTAAGGAGAGAAGTAGAAGGGATATTTATTGGACATATGAATACTTAAGAAATGTACCATGGTAATGTGTGCAATAGCATGAGAACCTAAGAGAACCAGCGCACAATTACAATCTCACATATGGTGCAACCTGAGTTGGACCTCATAGAATCTGAGAAAAATGTCTTGCCGACAAGCTGATGGAGCATCAACTCACAGAGTAAAAGGCCTCTTCAAAGACAAGCAAGGGGCCGGAGAAGCCCACAATAAGGAGTGGCTGGGCCCCCAACAAACAAAAGATCACGCCTTGCACTGCTGTTGACACGATCAGCTCCGATACACCAATCAGACCGTCCGTCTTCTCACCTAGTAACAGGCATACACAGCCCATTAACAGGAAGGTAACACCAAGGAGAATGCCCACAATGCCTACTGCTTAACACCGACTCAACCATCATTAAACTTACAAAAAACAAGGATGGAGTTTGAAAACTGAGACGATAAAGGATAGTGAATGCAGCACAGTGGGTCAAATCTTGTTTTCCCACATATAACTCACCCAGCAGGCCTCCAAATGTGATGGCTGGGGAAAGGGCGGCAAAGTAGATAAAGATAACAGCAGCCATGCACTGAGCGTTCAGGGCGTCCTTGAAGTCGCTGACGTACTTTGGGTAACGACGACGCACATCTCGAATCAGCCCACCGAAGGGTCGTCCAGTGCGCTCCAAGGGATCATCTGATTTTTTCGAGGGCGTAAGAAGGGCCTCTGGGACACAGGGAAAAAAAGAGATCATTCAAATGAAATTTTAAATAACAGGATGCTGTATAAAATATGAGGAGCACTATTGGGTCGAAATTCCCCAGGACATCCTCAAAAACCTGAAACTATTTGCTTCATAAGGATCAAAAGTTCAGGAGGAAATGTCTACCTTTGTCTTCAAGGCTCTTGGGCTCCTTGGCCAACAGTTTGACCTCCTGTTCCTGCCTCTTGCGGAGCATCTCCCTCTGGAAGCGAGCTACAGAACGCAATAGCTCATCCCCACCCATCTCAGAAGGGGGCAGCACAATGCTGCAGTCCAGGAAGCCGTTGATGGCATTGAGTAGGTCCTGTCTGTCATCAGCCAGGTAGGCTGCCTCATGGAAGTGCTGCATAGAGATTCACATTCACTCAAACCATTGATCTCTCATTACTACTGAAATAAGCTATGATGGGAACTTTTAGTTCTTTTTAAACTGGTTGGTAAAATGGTCAAAATAACTGATGAATTTAGGAAAACACAAACTTTGTAACTGGTGGACAAAACAAATAGCGAGTCTACACCTTGTCAGACATCAGTGTGGAGATAGAGCGTCCTATCTGGTGGTAGTCCATACTAGTGCTAGGGGGTCCCAGCAGGACAAAGAGGAACCTGACAGGCACAGGGACCTCCAGGACAGAGTCCAGCTGCACTGCCTCCTGCAGCCGGACAAAAGCCATGGTGGGCTGCTCCAGGAAGTCCACACTGCCTGGAAGAACCGGGACAACAGTCAACATGCACACACTACTACACACATAATAAAAGACGAAAGGACAGAACCAACAGAAGCAGTGATGTAAAATAATTATTGAACAATAGTGTGGTTATAGTTTGGTTATTAAGGAAGCAGTAAGAGATAACTCACCCACAAGTACAACTGTGGCCTCAGCGTTCTCTGGAATCTTCTCCAGCAGCTTCAGCTCATGTTTGGACTTGGAGCGTTGCATGCCAGGCACCGGGGTGGACTCCTTCTGCTGGAAACAGCAAGCAACAAAGGAAGTGGAATCAGGACCATGCAGACAATACTTAAAAAACATCAGAATTAGAAACAAATTGACCTTTTGGCAAACATCTTCAGGGAAACAAATCTTTAGGCAATGGAAATGGGTATTACAATTTTTACTTCAGACCCGGGACCTACCTGTATCTCGCTCTTCTCCACCTCGATGCGTGTGTCTGTGTCCACTGCAGTGTTCGCGGTGCCCATGAGGGGGTCAGTGACAGACGGCTCTGGCTGATGGATGTGGTTGACACTGTGGTGGTGGGTCATTAGACTGCCCAGGCTGGCTGCTGAGATGTTCCTGGGGAAAGGGCTAGTGTGCTCCTTCTCATCGCTTGGGTGACTATGGGAAGTAGGGAGAGGTAAAGAAAGGGTGAGCAGGAGGAAGAGAGGCAGTGAAAAGGCGTGAAGCCACCTAGTAGCAGGAAGCGTGCAGAAGTGAGACAGTTTAATAGCTGTTCATCCGTTCACCCTTAAAGCAAACATTAATTGCCAATCATCAGTACAAATTAGCATTAGTTCTGAAGTCAATGTGCAGACCTATGTCAGCATGTCTCATAATTATAATTAAAGGAGCAATTAGAAAAATCTTCTCTGCCCCACAACACAAAATAACCATACTATCTGTGGGAGGTTGATAGGGTCGTACAATTATGTCGCCAGGTGTTGAGATTTCAGGCTGTCAAAATTCACTTTCTGGCCTGTACTCTATTTTGGAACAAAAAGAGAAAACAAAAACTTCCAAGACACTCCCAGTCCAGGCTAGCAAAGCGGAGTTGCCCTGAGAACAAAATACTTATGGTACTTTGCATTGTGAACCTCTTCACTAGACGTTTCTGTTGGATTTCTGCTCTAATTAGCTTAAAGTCTCTATTGTGAAAATGTGAGTTTGTTTGTGTCTGTTACAGGCTACTGCAATAGACACAACTATTGTCAACTAGCTCCTTGTGCTGTGTCGGAGACCTGTGTCACCTGTGTTTGAGAAGCAGGGCCCTCAGGACGTTGGCGCGGTCCTCAGCCTTGATCTGGTCAGAGATGATCATCTGTTCCACCACCTGGTGGGCGATGCCAGGTAGGGTCCTCTGGTCCAGGTCCAGCAGCACCGCCCCTGTGGAAACAGACACACATCACAGTCATCTTTGAACTCAGCTCACATAAATGCACGCTTAAAATCTGACTCTCTCTCGCTTCTCTCTCACTCTATCACAAACTCACACACGCCAGTCTCTCACCGTGTGAGATGGTCTTGCGGAGCTCCAGCAAACTGCGGAAGGAGAGCGAGGCCACATGAGGTTTTCCCCAGCGGTCAGTCTCCTCCTCCACATCTTCCTCAAACTTGATCCAACGAGCTGTCTCCTTCCACTGCATTTCCTGGTTCTTGTCCATTGTCAGCTCATTCAGCTCCACAAAGACCTGGGAGAATCAGGCAATGAGTGAGGTGTGGGTGAGGTGAGGCTGTCCTCAAACAAAACACCATGCACATCCAGCATGTGCCAAATATTAATGATGAGAATCTTCAAATAAGTAGTCAACACAAAATGCCACTACTTCAGTCAGTTGGAAGAGTCAAACTTGATGTAGTGGTGGTGACTTCAGTCGAGCATCTTGCTTGGGAAAACAAACTGCATGTCAACATCAAAACAGCCTACATGCTTACCAGTGTACCATTGGGGTTATTTGAAGCACTCAACTCGCAAAAAAGTAATCTTGCCAATGTTGTTACCTTTTGAAAATCCACCTTAGACTAAAGTTAACATGAAAATACAAAACCAGCAAAAAAACCAAACAGCAGACGATACAATAAAAACCCTTATCATCATCATCACACCATTCAGCAGCCTCTCAGAATCAAGTGTTAAATGACGATTAATTAAACACCATGCTGGTCAGTTACAAACAACCTGTGAAATGACACAGACCAAGACCATAATATAAGCTGGAAAACACTACAACCTCCCTTAATTTACCCTGTTGTGCAAATGTACACCACGGTTGCATGCCTGTGAAAACACGCTCACACTCGTCAAACCTGGCTTTGGCTGGCTAACCAGCCTCACCTTCTGGGGACGAGCCATCTGACTGGAGTCGTCGAGCAGGAAGCCTTCCGGCCGCGAAGCAGAGCGGTACAGAACCACTGATAACGACTGGAGGAACGAGGGTGGAAGTATGGACTCAAACACCGATACCGGCCAGAGGAGGAGACCCTCACTTTTCCGCACACACACACGCATTCACAGTTTTTCTCAACAACACACACATAGACCTGACAGGGACCTGTTGTTTACCTGGGCTACTGGGGGCCCCGTGTCTGTGTGAGTAGGTGTGTGTGTGTGTGTGTGTGTGTTAATAAAACATAGCTCCCTCTCTCAGGAGCTCCCAGTGTCTGGTTACCTAAGCTCCTCTCTCCCCCTTTTCTTTTCCGTGTGTGAAAGGAAAGAACTCATTCATTCATTTTTAATTGTGTCCTGCCCCCCGTCCCATCCACAAAAGAGAGGGGGCTGTGCAAAATTTGAGAGAGGGAAACAAGGGAAAACACGTCCCAGTACTTGCCGTGATTCCTGATGATATTTTGGGTAATAAAGCACAACCAAGTGGAACATAAGGATTACAAAATCCAGCCCGTTTTTTCCCCAACCTCATTGTATCGCAACTGAACTTAATGTCTCCAAAATAGAAAGATATTCTTATTTGAAACTATAACCCTATGCTGTACGTCCACTTAAAAAAGCACAACTACTACACCTCTAAAACAACAAATGGACGCTTTCACCACAATCCATTTACAGACACTGGTAAGACTTAAAAAGATGTACTAAGATCAAGAGAAAAAAGGGGGGTGTCCTCTCAGGTGGTGTCTCACCTCATGTGGGGTGCGGTCCTGTTTCCGGCTACGAGTGCTGGGCTCTTTGTGGTCCTTTCCGATGTGCACCACTTGGCCCTTGGTGCTCTTTCTGACCAGGTGTCTCCGCACACCAGGAACATCCTCGAAACGATGGCCTGGAAGAGAAGACGGGTGAGATGCGTTTAATGGTTGGACACATTCAACATTAGGTTCTTTTTAGGGGTAGATACGTGTTTGATGCTCTAAGCAAAAATGAAACAGATATCACAGATGAACTTAATAAACAAGGCATCCAAGCAACAGTGAACAGAATTGGGACTCTAGATAAGACAAACCATGTGGTACGGTTTGCTTCTACCGCCCTCAGCCTGCGTTGCATTGACCCTTGGCCTACAGATCAAATCCCAGCCCACCGAGGCACAGAGGACCAGACTGATCTGCTTTTGTTCTTGTGGTCCCACAGCAGGGAGTAGGGTTACCCATGCTGGCAGCACAACTGGCATTGCAAGGGATATGGATAGAGACTGAGAAACTGGATGACAACACTACGGGTAGGGATCGTCCTGTCAGGTGATCAAGGATCAATAGAACTGTTGGCAAATGATCTCTTGGTTTCAGTACCCTCAACCTGATCCAGCAATCGGAAAAGTAAAAATAGCCTATTTTGACTCTAAGGCTCCATACTGAAAAAGAGATGGATCATGAAATCAGAATCTATAAATATTTTTCAACCGCTCAATAACAAGATAATACGAGAACTTCTGAGCAGTGCAGAATAAGTGACTTTGCCTTCAAGAATGTCAGGTGTCTTACCTTTACCAGAGGTTGTGTGTCCTATGTAACAAACAGTGAAGCTTTTGAGGTTCTTCATCAATGTTTAAACTCATTACCGAAAAGCCAGGTAGTCCTCGAAAAAAAAAAAAAAAAAAAACGTGAAAAAAAGAAGGATTTTTGTCCTAAAGAATTAGATGTCTGGCTGTCCAGCTGCTACCCCTGCAAGAGCTCAAAAGCAGGGTGACAGTGTATTACCCCTGGGTCATTCTAAGCTTTACTTTTACTTCATTCTTCAGGTATAACTTTTACAAAGACGGTCCGGTCCATCGTCCAACTCCTTGATGTGTCTGCTGGTGTGTGAGTGAAGGTTGGGGCGGACCCTGGAGTAGGATGGGGCCTGACTGGCATGGGGCTCTTGAAGAAAGAGGAGATTTGTGGTGGGCGTAGGGCTAGAGCTGGCACAGCCATCAGACTACGTGACCCCACACTGGTCAAACTTGATTCTGCGACGCTAAGTTTTGACAAAGCGGAAAAAGTTGACATTTCTTGACCGGTACCTGACCTTAGGTGGGTTGAAACTATCAGAATGCATTAGTGGGCAGAGGTGTTAACTAGCTGAGGTCGAACAAAAGGGGAGGGACAGTGTTCTAATAATTCCTATTGTTGAGCAGCAGCCAGCCACAGAGCCACTTTCCCAGGCTGATTTACTGTGGCGGGAAGCAGATAAAAGAAAACACGAATACACGAGAATACAGGAATAACTACTGATGGACCTTCGGGAAGGCTCTACCCTACCCTTTGTGTCACTAAGCCCCATAATGACCCAAGCATCTGGACCCTGGGCACCTATCTAGCACATATAGCAGTCTCTCCATTTTGCGGTCCAGGCTACTTAGCTCTTCCCCTTGTTTCTCTCCACTAATGATTCAGGGGTTGTGAACTGAGAGCCAGCTTTCTCAATTAGCCATCATGTTGACTCGGGCCTGATTCCAGGGGCCTCAGCTGACAGCGGGAACGGCTAATTTAATTACGTGGGACTGTCTGCCACACTTTCTGATAAGCTGCTGCTCTCCGCTGAGGGGTCGGCTCCCTGACGTAAATCCCCCTACCACTGATCGCGACCCTCATGCTGGGCTGGGGGCCGGAAATGTTACAGGGCAGCGGGGCTCTGACTGGCTCTTGCGGTGCTCCTCATTACTGCTCCGTGTTTGAACACCCCCTCCCGTTCTCTCTTCAGCATTCCGACCGTCAGGAAAGCCAAAGACTCAAATACTGTTCCCCCAGTGTAATCACACAACGCAGCTGGAGCGGTAATAATCTTAGGATATCCAAGAGGTTGAACAAAACACATGTACACTCACACACCACAAGTATGTACTGATTCCATCGTCATCATCTAATCATAGTATTTTAAAGATTTGGATAACGACTACATGGTCAACATTACGTTAACAGATTTTAGGACATATAAGTCTTCCAAGTTCAAAACTTCTGATTCCGCCGTACTCACTCTTGATGCCGTCCA
>CABFOQ010024033.1:0-33994 GCA_900660455.1 Gephyroberyx darwinii
GCCCTCTCCCACCTGGACAAGAGGAACACATATGTCAGAATGCTCTTTGTTGACTACAGCTCAGCGTTCAACACTATTGTTCCTGGGAAGCTCATCATCAAGCTCAAGGACCTAGGACTGAGCCCCTCCCTCTGCAACTGGGTCCTGGACTTCCTGATGGGCAGACCCCAGGTGGTGAGAGTGGGCAACCTCACTTCCTCCACACTCATCCTGAACACTGGTGCCCCTCAGACATCAATGGAGCTGAAGTGGAGAGAGTCCGCCACTTTAAGTTCCTTGGTGTTCACATATCCGACGACCTCACCTGGACTCACCACACGGACACTACAGCGAGGACGGCCCACCAATGCCTCTTCTTCCTGAGGAGGCTAAAAAAGGTTGGCGTGTCCCCCAACATCCTCACAAACTTCTACAGATGCACCATTGAGAGCATTCTCTCTGGCTGCATCACTTCTTGGTACGGCAGCTGCTCCGCCCAGGACCGCAAGGCCCTACAAAGGGTGGTGAAAACCGCCCAGACCATCACAGGCAGGGTGTTACCCCCCCGGACGACATCTACCTCACCCGATGCCTGAGAAAGGCCCATAAAATCACAGACCCCAGCCACCCAGCACACTCACTGTTCACCCTGCTACCGTCTGGCAGACGGTACAGTAGCAGTCAGTCACGCACTTCACGACTGAAGGACAGTTTCTACTTACAGGCCATCAGGCTACTTTATGAACAATACTTATATGCACATGCACTTTATACCTGCACATCTGTATCTCTAGATCATTCTGTTTACCAAACCTGCTGCTTCGCATATCCATACATTCTCTTTCTATTCTAGTTTAGCCCTTAACCTGTTCCATTGCTACTTTTATTTTATCTTTTTGATTCATGTGTACCTAACATGTTGGAACGTGCCTCGTCCAAAATATTTCATTGTACAGTGTAAGTGTAAGTGATGCTGCACATTTGATAATAAATGACTTGAACTTGAATTTGAACTTGAGTCTGTCCTTCTGACGGTAACGAATGACCACCTATTGTAATTCTTTGAGGTCTTGGTGCCACCTTTGACACAGCCGACCACACTACATCTAAAGCAAAGGGCTGGTGTTGATGTATGGCTCTGGACTGGTTTCACTCTTAGCTCCTCAACAGAACCTTCTCAGTCTCACTAGGAAAGACATCCTTTTCCTCCACATTTATTTCCTGTGAAGTTCCCTAGGGCTTGATTCTAGGTCCAGTCCTGTCTAGGTCCATATATATTCTTCCATTTGGTCAAATCATTCAAAAATGCAATATGTGGGCGACATACAACATATGTTCGGCCAGGTTTGACGGGTTGCCTGCCTTGCACAGCAGTGCTGCAGTGTTTAGGGGCTGACCTTTTTCGTCCACTTTATCCCAATATTTCACTTCGGGCCCCCTCTTTGTCAATGAGTTTAGGTGTTGCTGGTGCTGCTGCCATCAATAGTCTCTGAACACAACAAGAAAGTGGTCCACTCTCTCTACCAATGCGCTCGACTCACTTCACGCTTGCTGCGACTCATATTACAAACTCAGTCAGGGTTGTTTCCTACAACTCCACCGCTGACAGCATTGTGCTTGAAGAGACACATGCCTATTAAGGACAGACGCACCAAGCCGATGTCAAAAAACGATTGGCGACCAAAGCCGACCTTCAGGCCCTGTTTATACCTGGCATTAACATGCGTCTTGGGTGATCCGATCACAAAACAGCTCTAAGTACAGGTGTGAATGCACCTAAGACGCATTGAGGACGCATTGAGATCTGATCGCTCAGACCACATTTGGAGGTGGTCTGGGACGCATATGGCCAAATTCTTTTACCAGTGTGTATGCGAATGTGTCCTGGGCCACGTTGAAGGGCCGCCTACTCAACTGACGTCCTCTGTGTAAGTGGTAGGGCTGTCAAAAATGGCCAAAAATGATGTTCGATTATTCCTTCTAAAAAAAACACAGGTTCGAACCATTCTAATATCTATTTTACTACTTTTTCCTCTTTTTTGTAATGCACTTTGGTACACACTGGTTTTGTGTCTTTAAAGCTCTGTAAAGATTTGTCTCTACTATAATGTTGCTTCAAATTAATCTAAAATCAGTCATTGCGCTGTAAAAAATTGGATAAATGTAGATTACCAGCACCAGGTTTTGGTTTTACTAAAGGTCTAACCCAGACAATTGGTCAGTCTTATTACAAACCTAGAGGTCTTATATCACACACACAACAACCAATTGACACTACTTAATCTCTGCTATAGTACGATTAATAGGTAGAAAATGGACAAGCAGCCCAAGCCTAAGGTGTACTGATAGCTACAAACAAAATGGCTATAGCTGGGTACATTCCAAAAGACAATAACTGTATACAAAAATAAAACTGAGCTGGAATACTTAGGGTCAGTGAGCTACTGTGTTTACCTTTTGCGCTTAGGGTGACTACAGGCAGTCTACTACAGTCGGGGCTTGAGGCATGGACGTGGTAGGTATTGTGGATGTAACGCAACAATGAGTAGCTACAACAATGTCCGTTATTATCACAAAAGAAAGGGAATGCGTTGAAATAAATTTTTTATGTGAATCATGTGTTCACAAACTTGAAGGTAAGCTGAACAGAAGCCATGGTTGGTTAGCTAGCTCACAGCCTGACAAAATCTAAACACAGAATTGATCAAATGTATCAGTGATAAAAAATCAGTTCCCAACCAAAAATAGCAGATAAACTAGCCATGTCTAATTGCTCTAATGAGACGGCCGAGTTAAATGTGTACAAAGGCAACCAGCAGGTGTTGCAAAGAGCTGTAGGTATCTATCATGGCAGCTAGGGGGGGCGTTACGCGTTAACCCGAATAACCCACGATTGTAGATAGGCAGCTAGTTAGCATGCATTGCAATCTAACGCTAAATTAACCTAACGCAAACTACTGACCACCTAACGTAAGCTAGTTGAATGGGTCACAACTACCCATAACAATTGTCAAGTAAGAGCAGTCCACAGGTAGCAGCCAGTTAACGTAACATTGTTTGCTACGTTAACATTATCAAGAGCCAGCTAGCTAGCTAGCTGCTACAGGCATACAAAGAAAACCCGATTTTACCTCGTTGCGCATTTGACGTTACTTATAAAACAATTTGCTTGAGCAGTTAGATATAACTTACCACGAATCTTAGTGCATTTCAGACTCCAGTATGTCTCATGCGCAGCAGCCTAACGTTGTTACTACTGCTCGCTGCTTCAGGCCTGAGCTGCTGAGACTCTGAGCTACATTACGCAAGATAGTAAGGGGCTGGAGCACTGACTTGACGATGTAGCGGGTGGGAAGCGTAAACTAGCTCGGGCCACTGCATCTTCTTCTTCTTCTTCGTCTATTCAGTTTTCGGCAGACTAGACGCCTTTTGGTGCTTTACTGCCATCTTCAGTTCTTTCTGTGCATTTCATTTTGCTCCATCCGATTGCATCAGATCCTTTCTACAGCCTTGTTACCCTTTACCTCTACATGTTCTGACACCCACATAAATCCCACCTCACAGATTATACCACATATGCCACTCCAACGCTATAATCAGCCCATGTGTGTCTGTTTTCCCCCCCTACTTTAAAATAATTAAATCACTACTCACTTGACATAACTCTGGACATTCTATTTTAGATTTCTTAGTTGTTGCTTCATTGGTGTATTTTGTGTGTATGCCTGTGCAATTTCCCCATTGGAGATCAATAAAGTAGTCTCTACTCTAGTCTACTCTACATGTTTCCAAGCAGTAGGAAGCAATCCTTCATCCCATATGGTATTATTTAATGCCAGAATCTCCTCTAAATCATCTCATCTCCATTAACATTTCATAGCTTAATCTGTCCTTGTGCAGTACCCCTACCGTTTTGCCCCATGTAACATGTTTCATGGGAAAAACTAGATTGCTTGCATCTGAATTATCCTGATTTGGTTCAAGCTTAAATCCATACGTGGCAACCATCTCACTCTTCTTTTAAGACCCTGTTTCCCAACATTCTCACTCATATACACATAACATTCTCATATACAGCCTGGACTGTCTTTACACACACAGTTATATTTTCCACACTCCCAGAGTGACTTATGTGCATTGAAACCTCACACCCACTATATCCATTCGCTTCCTCAGTCACTCATCCTCACCTGGAGCCATGGATTATAAAAAATAAACTAAAAAAATAACTCCAAAATGCTTACTACTACACATGCTAGCTGTCCTGCTGATATAGCATCCCTATACCCTATAATATAACCCGGTAGAACAAAATCTAAGCAAGGTTTAAGCTGTGTTTCTTGAATATGATCAAGCTTATCTCTGGATGCGTCCACAAATCTTTTAAATTCCCGGCTATTGGCAACTGAACTTCTCATATTCTACTGCAAGATATGGAACATTAATCAATAAATTCCCCTTTGAATTATTTCTCTCTTCTCAGCATGCAAATTACTAATATGTAGCTGGGCTGGCTGGACTTTTCACCCCCTGAGCTCTTTCTACTTCTCTTGCTACAACTTGCTTAATGTTTGAGGACATCTTCTCACCTCATACAGCAAGAACTTGCTTTCTAGAATCTGCTCCTTTAACTCTTCTGACCGCTTCAACATATGAGACATTTTCCACAGTTCTTATTTTTTCCATCTGCTGAGCTAACGCAGTATTCACATCCGCAGAAAGCAGCCCTATGGTTATCCCCACAATTACAGCACTTCGACTCACTGTCCCTACAGTTTGAAAGCTTATGGTCCCCTCCACAATTTGTACATTTACCTGATCCTCTACAGACAATTGCTATACTCCCAAATCTCTGGCATTTATAACAGCACAGTGGAGGATGCACATAGACCTGGTAAGTTAAATACCCCAGACTAACTCTATGTGGCAGTGTATCCTCTCTAAATGTGATCAGTACAGCCATACTATTATTGTCCCCCTGGCAATGTCTTAACCTACTGACAGCATCAATCCTTGCCTCTTTCAAGTTGTTTAATAAGGAACACTCAGAAATATCAGTATCCACACAAGAAATGACTCCCTTGACTGTGACCTGGGTGCATGTCTATGTATTGCATTCTCATGGCTTTGGTTTGCTGGACTTCATTTCCACAGTCATATATTGTCATTGCCCTGAACTTCATCTATTCCCATTCCCATTCATTCACTGCCCTGCACTTTATTCATTCCCTTTCACACTTATTCATTGCCCTGCACTTTAGCCACTTTAGCCATTCTTATTCCCTTTCACATTTATTCACCCATTACCATTCTATAACTCTGTATATATGTACCACCAATTCATTCACAAGCTGCTCTTCCCTACATGTATATATGTAAACATTCCATCCATCCGCTGCACATCGTGGTTCTATTCTAGTACCGTCGTTTTTTTAGTATTTAGTATTTAGACCTTTGTATTTTATACCTTGCCTTTGTATTTGTACATTGTGTTTCTTGTGATACTGTTATGCTGCTGCAACCCCAGAATTCCCCGCCAGGGATCAATAAAGTATCTATCTATCTATCTATCTATCTATCTATCTATCGATCTATTGATCTATCGATCTATCGATCTATCTATCTATTGCCTTTGTCAAGCACTTTGGCATGCAGAATATCCCCAAGTTCTCCCTGCAAAGCATTTAAGTGAGTTAGCAGTTAGCTTCCCAAATGTTGCTGTTTTGCTTTTTGTTGTTTTTCTGTGTCATGTTGGTCACATTGTTCGTTGCGCAGAAAACAATGATGGGCTTCATAATGTTTTTTAAGTGGCTGAATGTTGCTGATTGCCTGGCTGCTGATGTGTGAGTCCCTGCTGGGTCTCTTTATGTACGTTGCGGTGCCTTAGTGTGCTACTCCAAAATTCTATGAAATCTTGCATCAATATTAGCGTTTAATTTGGTACATCCGTTTGGTCCTTCAGCCAACTTTTGCCATTCAGCTATATTCTGCCGTTTCACTCTGGGTCCTTGCAGAGTGTTGAACAGCATTCAGAATACAGTAGATCATCAAACCTCTGGCAAAGGTCAGCAGTCAACATCTCAAGATGTCTAGAGACTCAACAATCATTCTTGCAATGAAGCCTTTCATCCCACACATTTCCTGGAGAAAATGTCTGGCCTAGCTGTTGGACAGTGTTGTTCCAAAACTGTTGGAAATATTGCTTAAGCAATATGTTTTTTGCTAAAGAATCGTTTGATTAGCAATACAAAGGGAAATATCTAACATCTAGAAAAAAGAAGGGAAAAAAAGCATAAAACTTACTAGTCTGAATTTACAATTTACACTTATTCAGCATTTTATTTGGACAAAATATGAAGCATAACCATAATAAGCAACAAACATACATAAACAAACATAAAAAGCCCATAATAACCAATACACAACACACAACACAATACCTAACTTTGAATTAAAGAAGTAGGATAGTAGAATAATAGTAGTAGGATTTTGTTAATAAATAGTAGGACTTTGTCAATGGAATAAACCTATAGTATAGTAAGTAAGTAAGTATAGTAAGAGTATGACTGGTAAAATGTGTAGTAATAGTAGTATTATCAGTAGTAGTACAAGTACTAGTAGCAGAAGCAATAGTAGCACTGGTAGTTGTAATAGTAGAAGTAACAGTAGTACTTGGAGTTGGAGTAGTTGGAGTAGTAGGTTGCAGAAGCCATAGTAGTAGTAGTGGCAGTAGTAGTAGCAGTAGTAGTAAATTCAAATATTTTAAAATTGAAAAGGTACAAATCATTTCAAGTAGTTGAATCTGCATGTCTCCTAAAGTGACCTAAAGTTTAAAGTTGAACAGGATCTACACTTCAAAGTATGTAGAACTAGTTAGTCCAAACTTTTTGTAGAGAATAATGAAGAAATAGTGGGAATAACAAGTGTGCTAGCTTTCAGACTACAAACAAAGCTATAGATGTTCCATAGCTGATGTTCTCTCTTTGGTTAAATTGTGGTGACTGTAGTGGAATAGACCTAAAGATGTAGAACAGTACCCTCTGTAGTGAACGTAGCCCCAATGTCTGGATGCTTAGCAGTTATAGCAGTCATGGTAACACTATGGTGAGGTGTTTGGTCAGGTCAGAGGAGGTGTGTGTGTGAACAGAAACCACATATGAATGGAAACCACAATGGAAACCATATTAAAATCCACATTTTAATAAGAGCAAAAATGAAAATGATAATAACAACAATGGTGACAATAATAATTATACTAATGTACATATGTATAGAATAATAAAAATATGTCATAATGTATTGTATAATGTGAATAATAAAAAAATATATAGAAGAACAAATATATAGACAGGCTCAAGTCACAAGTACATAACCAGAGTCATGCATGGCCAGTTTAGAAATTGTACTTTTCAGTGCATTGATCATGTCAGGGGGTTAGGGAATAATGTAGTAAATCTGATTACAAAACAGATAACTGTAATAAAATAAACACAGATATCCTATTAGAGATGTTTCAATAAGTTATTATTTGTTGGATTACTCAAATGTGTTCGAAGGGAAATAGAGACAATGGATTTAAGACAGACATCATATTCTATAGATTTTGGAGATGAAGTAATCCAAAAGTAATGGAAAGTAACTAGACCACATGACTGAGATGGAGTAATCTAGAACATTACATTACTGCCTATAATTTTAATAAGGTAACCAGTAATTTGAAACAGTTGCATTGTTACAAACTTGCCGCCAACACTGCTTCATGACGTCAATAATGCAGTATAGCAAAACTCTTTCTGTAAGGTTCTGGTATGAACACAAAGGGAACAAGCAATTAGGCATTATAGGCAACAAACCATTTTGTAATAAATAGGAAAAGGGACAAGTATCTTCAAAGAAGATGAGATATTATTTGTATCATTGTTTTCAGTAATATATTGATTGGAATATATTTGATCACTGTTTCAATCACAGAGAATGCATGTAGATAGCCTAAAGTCCTTGTATGAAAAAAAATGCTATTTACAATTGTTTGTGTCAATCTCAAAGACACCCCTATACCTCAGCATCAGAAAACGACTTCTCTTTGCTACGGCTGATAACCGCTGAGTTTGTGTAGGTGTTGGATCGAGACACCTCTTCCTGGAAGGCACTCTCCAACACCTTCAGGATGGATCTGCGAACTTTATCCTTGAAGTCCTGGCCCATGAACACATACAGCAGGGGGTTCAGGCAACTGTTGAGAAAGGCCAGGCTGGTGGCTATAGGGACCCCAATGGTGGTGACATGGTCTAGTGTTTCACTGAACTCAGCAGCCATGTGATTCACCATCTCAATCAGAGCCATGATGTGATAGGGAGCCCAACACAGGAAAAAAACCGAGATGACAGCAGCAATGATTTTGAAGGGGCGACCTGAATGGCTGGCCAGCGAACGGTTCCCCCTAAGACGATGAATGATGACAGCATAACAGGAAACAATGATAGTGAAGGGGACCACAAATCCTAGAAGAAAGCGGGTAATGGTCATGGCCTGATGACGAAACTGCCGCAGCTGAATCACGGATGGCGTTTCGTAATCATCAGAGAACGCAAAGTTGTTGAAGCAGTTAATGATGTCCTCATCATGAAAGGACGCCCCAGTGTCCCTGAAGATGAAGTAGGGGGAGCTGAGAACCAGAGCCAGTACCCAAACACCCAGACTCACACAAGACGCCTTGCGTACACTCCGGTGGTTCTGGGCCCAGACTGGCCACACCACAGACACACATCTGTCCACGCTGATGACCACCAGAATGTAGACACTGGCAAACATGTTGAGAAAGCTTACAGTGCTGTTAACTTTGCACATGAATTTGCCGAATGGCCAGTGGAAGTCCATAGCCGTGTATGTCACACTCAGGGGCAGGAAAGCGGTGAAGAGGAAGTCAGCCACTGCAAGGTTGAGGAACCAAACCGTGTTAACTGTTTTCTTCATTTTGAACCCTGTCACCCAGATGACTACTCCATTTCCCAGCACCCCAAGCACAAAGGCCAGGCAGTAAACGATGAGAGACATGATGTTGAGAGACTGTCTGAGTTCAGCATGTTCGTCCTTATAGTCTTCATACTCGTCTTCACCCAAAGAGCCATTTCCACCAGGCAGATCCGTTGTATTGTTGTGATAGAAAGGAGTAGTGGTCATAATCTCCATCATTGTCTTGAGACCTGGAATGGCAACATAAAAAATAAATATTTGCTTTGTTTCCCATCATACCTCTTGTATTTCTATTAATTTTCATTTAAACATTACATGAAATTGTTCTCAATAATTAAAAAGACTTCACTGATGTCAAGTCTTTAAAAGTGCAACCTTGGGGTGTCTGATATTTCAGATCCCGAGCTGACATTCATAACCTAGCAATTATATTGATTATATCTTCTTGTAGGCCTACGGAAAGTACAGGACACATCTGAAAATGAAAAGTCTTTAATCAGTGCTGAAGAATTGATTTTCTTGATTGTTCTTGAACTTTTCATCGTCAGTTTCTAACCTTAAAGGCAAGGCTTATTAACACATGCAGCACGGCACAGCAGCTTGCTGCGGGATGAAACTGACATCTGAGTTGAGATCAGCGATTTAGTGGTGTAAAAAAATGTGGGTAATGTATGACCTCCAGTCTGTGATCATCATATGGAAAATAACTATCAAAATAAAAAGTAATTATAATTTAAGTACAAAAACATTACTTCAAGCTTCATGCTTCAAACTCTATCCCCACATATCTTACATCCGTTCGATAGTAGCCTATTACGTTTTTACTTTTTAAATATTTATATTAGCCAATAAAAGCTGGGGAAAATCTATTCCCCAAATAAAAGAGTAGATATACTGAATTTAGTTGGGTTTAGCGTTCACTACATCCCTGTGCAAGATGTTTATCAGATTAATTTTGTCTTAGATGTTTTGTTTGTTTTAGACCCGCATCGGATTTATCATTCGCTGCATAGATTGATAGATTCTGGATAAGAATAGTAAAGGTACCTTTCTCAAATGGTTTCCAATCTGGCGAAGAGATGTCAGCGGAGAAGCAGCCCAGTTCAAACTCTAACCGGTCAATGAAAGTTGCGGGGCTCGGACGTCCCGTAGGGCTTCTGAAAATGTGACGTCACGGCTCCTACGAGGCGGGACCACTAGCAGCAGACTCTATTTTGTTGAAGAACTACTTCTTGAACTAAGTACTTCTTGTTAAAAGCATTCACAATCCTCACAGTTAAAAAAGGGAACCTTTTGATTTTGAAACTGGGAGGTTTCTGTAGTTGCTGATCAGACCTGCACAGGGGAATTAACTTTACTCAACTCTGTACAATACAACTGTACATCACTGTTTATTGTCACATACTAGATAACAACGCAACATCATTACCAGTAGTGAAGTATATGAAGTATATGGGGCAATAAATAACTGAACTTAACAAATGGTTATTAGGTCTTTTTTGACATTTTCTCTGAAACAGAAGTTTCCATTTATTTATATTTTTGGGATGTCTTGTATGAACAGCTTGTTCAGGTCATGCGTCATTGTGTCTTTTTGTCAGAAAGTTACATTTTTGCGTCATCTGTTCACAGAACATTATTACAGTAGCTTTGTGGAACATCCAGATGGTCTTGAGACAGGCAGCAGTGTTTTTTGCGGAGAGCAGTGGTTTCCTCCTTGGTGTCCTCCCATGAACACCACTCTTGTTTAGTGTTTTTCTTATTGTGGACTTGTGCACACAGATGTTAGAAAGTTCAAGAGATCCATAGCTGTTACCTCAGGGTTCTTTGTCACCTCATTGGATTACCAAGTACAATTACCCAGTTCATACAAATCATGATCCTAGAGGTTCACATACTGTTTTTGTCTTCAATAAACACATGAAAAAATACAATTGTTTCTGTTATTTGTTTATTCAGATTGAGTTTATCTACTGACATAAATGAAGATCACATTTTAGGACAAATCAGTGCAGAAATGCAGGTTATTCCATTTTCAGCTGTACCACCCTGGACTGACAAAACTGAATCCTGGTAATCTGCACATTGATACAAGCTATTCACGCTATAACATGTCCCCCTTCTTTGTTGAGCCAAAAGATTGAGCCTTTGTCTTTTGGACTATTCTAAAAGACAAAACACTAAGTATCCAACCAACTAAATACATAAATTGTGGGTTGTTGAGGAGACTACCTGAGAATGAGTGCAGAAACTACTTCTCAAGGCCACTAATCACCCTGTCCTGGAAGACTGTGTAATGTGTTTTCCTCTCCGTGGGTTGAGCTCATGTTTGAATGAGGTTATGCGTAATTGCTCTGTGTTGACTGTTTGAATTGACATCTGGACATGTACATATTTTTAATGTCCCCGCTCTCCACTCTACAACATGTTACAAGAAAGTCACAGCATCTGCCAGTAATTTAGGGTTTTCCAAGCAGTTTTCTGAAATGGTAGGCTACTCCCTTGCTGCCACTGTCCACTTGAAGCTGGACCCATAACCTGTGGTGCCTCTATAGAAGAGCAGCCCTGCAAGCAAAAGCAAAAATTATAGCCTCATTTCAGATCTGGTGTAAGAATATATCCTGTTGCAACAAATTATTAGGATTATTATTGTCGTTGGTGTTGTATTGGTAGTAGTACTAGTAGTAGTAGTAGTAGTAGCATAGCCAGTTCATGACATGTCATCAAAAAGACAGTCACAAGAAATCTGACAGCATGAACCACAAAGCTACATTTCCTAGAGAAAATGTATTAGCTGGAAACGAAGTGGAAGTTGGTAGTGTGCGTGCGTGTATGTGCGTACACTTGTGTGTGTGGTATGTGTATGTGTCTAGAGTGTGTATGTAAGCAGCTCATCTGACCCAGTGTTCCATGGCACTTAACCACATCACCTGCTCTGAACATTTTTGTGTATGTGGAATTAATTAGAGATAAAAACTAAATCTTTTAAAGAAGCATAAAGAGAATCAAAAAGCGTAATACATCCGTTCATCTCCTAAAGTACCTGAATATTTGAACAGTCTCTAGTTCAAAGCATGTTGAAGTAGTTAGAGTACAATATTTATGGAGAGAATAATAAAGAAGTAATGGAAATAATCTTTCCTATTAGCATCCTCTTTTGTGATCTTGTGAATTAGACTTCCTTGTATAAATTTTCATTTTTTGTGAATGAACTAAACTGTAATCTGAAAGTGTTAGGAAAGTCCTGTTGCATGTTGTGCAACTTTCAATGGTTATAGCTGACCAAGCATTAAGCATTTCCTCTCTCCCTCTTGCATTTTTCAATATTTCATTTTAATAATATCAAGAGGAACAATCTGCAGAAATGCAGCATAACCTAGAAGTACGTGGGTGCAGTCTTATTTACAAATCCCCTGAACATAACAGCAAGAGAGAGTAGCATGGGAATATAGTAATCAGAGCAAGATGGAAACGCGGAGGTGGGTGAGTGTTGGCTGGGGAGATTACAAATCAGACTCAAGTCCACTAAATCAAGCCCTACCCTAACAAATACAATCCAGAGGAGAGGGGAACTTTACATCAGCATTTGCCTGGCCACATTTCCTCCCAGTTGGTTCCACCTCTGATTTTACTCCCACACATCACAGACTGAGATGGCAGTAAGTTGATGCTTGCTTTGCAGAATTTTCTGGTGAAAGTTGGCTAACATTTTGTTGTGCTATTTTATATGGCTTGCGTAGGACTTTGAGTATCAGAAACAATAATTCAAGTTAATATTATAGAACTGATATTGACATGGCGAAGGGTGAGACTAAAATCTTTTTTCAACAGAGGTTGTAAACAGCTGATTTGGGTCAGTTGAAATTCACTTCAATGAACAATTACAAACGACAATGCAACTCATTTACTTATGATACAGTATATGTAAAATGTATGAATACACTTTCTAAATAAATCAAAGTGAAGGAATGTTGAATTGATCCAAACATTGATTGGTTATGTATTTTGGCAACACATTTTTGCATCCAAGGATAGTTATTTTCACATCTGAGGTCATTTAACTATCAAAAGAAAGCAGATGTTGATTGCTTTTGAGCATCCCAATCAAAACCATTGTTTGAACACCACTACATGATGAAACCTAAAGCTTGAACTGATCAGATTCTCACAATATATGCTGCTAGAATCTGCCCAACCCTAAAACTGAGTCCCCAGCTAGTGTACACACCATGCCGGAACCCCTGTGCCGTGCCAGTAGACCAGATGTGAGGGGGAGGAGAGCAAAGCACTGTGTGTGTGTGTGTGTGTGTGTGTGTGTGAGAGAGAGAGAGAGAGAGAGAGAGAGAGAAATTGTGCATGTTTGTGTGTGGGTTCATGTGCCGCACACCCAGACTTACACCCTTATTTGAGTGTGTGGGAGGAATCATGTCTCTGTTATCATTGCCTTTTTCTTGGATACATAAATATTCAGCAGTACTGCAGAAGACAATTCTTTCTAACTTCAGGAAACAGTTTGAATAAGTTAATCCTTTTAACATATTCAGCACTCTCAAAAACTACATACTGTTCATACATGACTAACATTAACATTACATAGGATTGTTTTGTCATATTTCCCTTAAGCAATGCCTGGCAACTTTCATTTCTATGTTAAAATATATATTTTGTATTGATTGTTCTACAGTCTTTTCACAAAGCTTAAAAGCAAAGGCAAAGTGTTTTGCTTGTGTCTGGAGTGGATATTAATAGCTATCCCAAGGCTATAGTTTGAGGGAAGCTTCAGAGACCAAGATTTGCCATAGTTCTTGATTTACCAACCAAACGTGTAATTATGTGTGTGTCGCACAAATACCAATTTGGATGTGTAAAACAACTAGTGGGGGTTTAAAGGGGAATTCAGTTTTTGGTGGTAGAGGGTGGTGGGAGGACTTGGAGTTGGGGGCTTATTATTCACTGCAGCTGTTGGGAGGGTGGGGCAACGACCTGAATGGCCGAGCTAAAGTGTGCGTCTATGTTTGGGGCAGCAAAAAACTAATGACATAGCTCACAGTGACATTGTAATCCACCCAGTATTTTTCGGAGCTGTGGAGTGACAAACACTGTCAGCTCGCTGCATTTCTAAACCCGCATTTTTTTTTAGGGTGGCCAAAGCAAAATGGTGGTACATTGTTGTGTTGAAACTTTTAGATTCCACTTGCACTGTCATGAAGACGCACAATAAGTAAATTGTGGAAATTGTTGTATACTGTAACCTCAGAGGTTTGTTGATCTTGTTGTGGTGCTGACTGGAAATCAGACCTTTGTCTTACGGGTGTGGAGAGGTCAGGAATTTTGTTTTCAAGTCAAAATGGGTGACAACTGTTCTTCCCCCTATGCCTCAGCTTAGGTTTTTCCATGAATTACACCACCCATAAGGGAAACGCTGAACCTCAATAACCCAAACCACTTCCTTATATTTGTCCCTACTTTCAACCACAACGCCGGGCCCATGAATGATCAGACTTGGCTCTGCCTGACAGCAAACAAGCCTGGCAATGCACATCACAGTCATACAGACCTATGGCACAGTGCTCTCTCTGTCTGTCCAAGTATATTTTGAGGTACAGTGGAATGGGATCAGGGGAACAGGAACTGGTTAAACAGCGAGATCCAGATGGTGAAATAAATGGGAGTTTTTGTCCTCTCCATGTACTGTAACTAGGGCTGGCAAACACTTCGACATGTGTGTTTTAAGGACAAACTTAGCTGTGGCTCTGGTCTTTTTTAAAGGTCAATGGAATTTTAATTATTTTGCATAAGAGACAGCAGTGACAATTTTCTCCTGTTTCTTTATTCCACCAATTGATCACAGGAGTGCTGTTTTGCAGATTTGCGACAGAGGAGGCATCTGGGTGTCATATGTCAGCTGCCTAAAGACAATTACGCAGATCTCCACCTTTGAGAAATGAGATGAGAATGTCTTTCCATTTGTTTATTTTTTGACAGACAATTTGATTTTCTCTCATTCATGCCAGTTAAAGTTGCTGAAACATACATTAACTTTAACACAAAGGTAATGCCTTTTCCTTTTTTTCTATTAGAATTGTTTTTTTTAGATTTCCCAAGTTTAGTGAAAAACAAACAAAACAAGCAACAAATAAGAAAAACAGAGCAGAATAATACAGACAAAACTGCTGATGGTGTCATTGTGTGATTGGGTACCCAACACGGTATGTTTTCATCTTTATTTACAGTAAATGTTTCAGCAGAATGTGCCAAAGGATTGTACTACATACACATATTTGTTATCACAGAACAGACTGATACACATTTCCTGAGCAGGAATAAAAGAGGCAATTTCTAGACAAGTCAGATACTGTGTATGCCACACTGTAATGCGGAGGGGAGAACTTGCCTGTGCTGGATGGGAATGCGTTATATTTTAGCCTTAAGTGCATAATCATAGGGTTTGGTTAAATGTACCCTCACATTTAAATGTTTTCCTGTCTGCTGCTGATAAACACCTAGGCTCATACATGACTAACGGTGGAGCCTAGTGCCTCTCAGTACTTCTTATCTCGTGTAACATTGACTCAGCAAAGATATGCAATGTTGTAATTTCACAACAGTAAGAGTGCTTATTTCTTAAATAAATACCCCTACCAGAAAGTGTAAAAATAAGAGATTTTTGTTTGATAAGCGAAAGAATTTACATGCACATAACCTGAGACTATGTGGTATTTAATTATTTATAACCCGAGACTGCGTGGAATGTGTTTCTCAGTAATGTGCGTGTGTCTTATCGAAAACCAATAAGGATAAGGTTGTTTTTCATGTTTTCAGGTTAATGTCATTATTTTTATGTATCTCTGTACAGAAGACTCTTACACAAAAGAGAATCACTTCTCATAATAACTTTGTACAAATAAGCATGAACTGAAATGAATGAATGAATGAATTATCTTCAGTGTCTTTGAGTGACACTTTCTGGAGTTACTCCATTGATTACAAATAGGAAATTACTAATGTGAACTACAACAGAGTCAGGGGGGTTTATTGAGGAAATGAGCACATTTTCAGGTTCAGAACTGTTACCATTATTATTCACTATTATGAAATAAATCTTCAGTGTAAAAGCTCAAACTGAAATTATGAGTAGTTGGAGGAAGTGTATCGATCACAGATTAGTACCATGGTTTCATGGGTTGTTGGATTTGGGAGTGAAATGTCTCCAAATACCGATAAAACTATCAGAGATCCTAAGAATAATCTTTTTTTTCGACTGGACCTTCCTTTTGGGGACAGATCAAGCTAAGAGAGAATGCTTTGAATTACAGGATATAGTATATCTATAGATTAGTTTAATTTCATCAGTATCACTAGTCAAACAATCGTCAACTTCACTTTCAACTTCAATCTAGTGCTTGTTTTTGTTGTAGAACATTTCTAGTGGAAACACTTTAGGTTGTTAGGTGGTTTTAAAATAAGAGCTTTCTCCATCAAAGCCTTTGTCGAGGTCAAACTAAATTCAAAAGATTTCACAGTTGCACAATACCGTTTTTTCCTAATGCCTTTTACTCAAGCCCAGAGCATTTTTAACCACAAGAGTTATGCACGTGTGTCAAGCTATCTTGACTATTACTCAACATTCTCATATGTGAAGTCATGCAGAAGTGACATCCACTAACCAACTTTGACCCCAAAAATACAAGCATCTTGAGGAACTACCACTCAAAATGGAACGCAATAGAAGTGTCAGCTTTAGTGTGTGCTTGCGCAATACTAATTTAAAAAGCAACATTCCTCATACCTTTGGTTGCTTTAGGCTACAAATAAGTACGATGATTTATCTGCCAGTGACTACTACCATGTAATCTTATCAAAAACAACTGTCAGCTCAAATTTGACACAGAGAACGCCACCAGAAATAAACCAGAAAAAGAAACGTGTACACTAATTAAAAGCATATTGAACAGAGGGAAATGATTCACAGAGGAAAATCCATATGACAGTGCTTGCCATTCAAGCTGTATTTGCCAGTGATTTACACCCTGTTGAAAATCTAAATAATTTCTTTGCCATTTTAGGGTTGTAGACCATATATAAACCACAGACCCTTCACCCAAAGTCATTATTTAATCTTATGTACATTAAATCCACTGTCCTGGGGAAATGTAACACATGTTTTCCAAGGTGTCCCTGAGGTGTACACCTGACACTCAAAGACCTTGAGAAACAAGAGATAAGAGGACTAAAATACATAGAAAATAGAGGCTGGGGGACACACACTAATCCTGCCAACCAGACAGACCGAAAGCATGAAGTTTTTCCTTCTTTTGGCACTCTTCGGAGGGGCAGGTATAGTATAAAATTGATACGCATAAAGTAAGTCAGATGATGCATGAGTTATAGCATGGCAACTGATGGTGTAACAGACCCACGTGCAGCTATATTTAACTGGGATGGATGTCAAAAATACAATCATAATGTCATTTTTCTCTTCCTTATTTTTACTTTTAAACAAGTACAGTTGCCCTGGGGGAAGATGACAAGATTGTTGGAGGGTATGAATGCCCAAAGAACTCCGTGCCCTACCAAGTGTCTCTCTTCACTGGGTACAACTTCTGTGGAGGGACTCTTCTGTCTAATGAGTGGGTGCTCTCTGCTGCACACTGCAAAACAAAGTGAGAACTTTTTTTTAAAGCACTCATTGTTGTTAGTAGCATGTTGTCCATAACAGTTTAGCTAAAGTTTTTTTGGGGGGGGACATTTCTGCCTTTATTGGACAGTTAACAGTAGACAGACTGTGACGAGGTGCTAAGGGTCCTGGGCTGGAGTTGAATCAAAGATGTTGCAGTTACATGGTATGCTGCTTATACCACTGAGCCACCAGGACGCCCCAGCTGATGTTTAAAAGTGAAAACCTATATTTGAGTCTCTTGTTCATGATGTAATGATTGTGAGTCTCTTGAAAGAAAGCGATATGTTTCTCCATGTTGGACTTATCCAGGTCAAATGTGGAAGTTCGGCTGGGAGAGCACAACATCTGGGAGTCTGAGGGGACGGAACAGCACATCATGTCCGCCAAGTTTATCCGCCACCCTGACTATAACTCCCGAACTCAGGACAGTGACATCATGCTGATCAAGCTGAGTCAGCCGGCCAATCTGAATAGATATGTGCGCCCCGCTAGCCTCCCTACAAAGTGTGCACGTGATGGGACAATGTGCCATATCTCTGGATGGGGAAGCCTTCGTCCCAGCAATGAGGGCTGTGAGTTATGCAATAAAATAGTTGTAAGCTAGAAAGAGAGAGAGAGTCTTGCTGCCTGTTTGATAATGTGTTAAAAGGCCAAGAGTTACAGCATTTATAACTTCAAAGATGGGAATATGATCATAAGTATTTGCCATGCTCTATTTCATGCCATTGTAAAAAACAACAACCAAAAAACCCAATATGTGCTTGTTTTTCATACCATGTATTCCAGCAAGGTACCCTGACAAGTTGCAGTGCCTGGACGCCCCTCTCCTGAGTGATGACACCTGCTTTAATGCCTATCCTTTCCAGATCACTGAAAACATGATCTGTGCCGGGTTCCTGGAGGGAGGCAAAGACTCCTGTCAGGTAATTAAGAGGCCACAGCCATTGGGTAGACACTGCTTCTTCCTTTGCAGATTTGGCTCTGAATAGTAAGGACCCACCACGAAAATAACTTCACCCACCTCTCTCTCCCGCTGTCCTTCCTCAGGGTGACTCTGGGGGTCCCATGGTATGTGATGGGGAGCTCCAGGGTGTTGTGTCTTGGGGGCATGGCTGCGCTCTGAGAAAGAAGCCCGGGGTGTACACTAAAGTTTGCAACTACATCTCCTGGATCAAGAACACCATGGCGTCTGGCTGAGCAGCATAGTCTTGAGAAGATATCAAAGAACTGACATGTGAATGGGCATTCATAAAGCATCCATAAAGTCAAGTGTGTGATGTACTGTGTGGTTCCATAAGTGTGTCATTAGTACAGTATTAATTTATGCCGTTGTTCAAGGACTATCAGTCATTAGTTTGCACATTCACTTCTTTCAGTGTCATAATTCATAGCTTGGGTAGCGTGACTGTAAGTCACAAACAATAGATCTAGCTCCCTCCCCTGGTTCAACAATGACTGCTGATGTAAGTAGAAAATATAAGGTAATGGGTTAAGTGACCTGCAGACACAGTGCTTGAAAGTTAATTTAACCAATTAAAATAGATTGATTAGACGATTAGTTTCATATTCATCAGTATTCAGTTTAGTAACATTTAATAATGCATTTGACAGGGATGGCTTGGGCATTTAGCTGATGCTCTTATGTGTGAGTGACTTTACAATGAATGAGCAGTTCAGTACCTTGCTCAAGGACACCATAACAGGATACAGCTTTGTTGGGGATTGAACCTGAGACCTTCTGGTTATGGGATAGTATCTATTAGGACACCCTGCCACCCAAAAAAAGATAAAATGCATGTAATTGAGCATTTCTGTAAATAGCAGCTAGCTGGTAGGCTAAACAGTAACATTTCATCTGCAGTCCCTAACAAGATAAATGAATTTAAAATGGAGGTTCCATGGTGTAATGGTTAGCACTCTAAACAGCGAACATCTACCCTGTCGAAGTGTCCTTGAGCAAGACACTAAATCCCTACCAGGGATGCTGCTCTGTAGCTGGCCCTGTGCTTTGAACTCCTTGTGGAAGGGGCAAATAAAGACACATTTCTCCCTGGGAAATCAATTACAAAACAAGCTCATATTAAAATGCATGCAAACAGAAGGATGCTCATGAAAGAGCTTGTCAACCATTTGTGCAGTATGCTGCATCTAGTAAAACACACAAGATATAAGACACAGACAGGGTAGCAGATCAACTACAGCATCATGTTGTATAGTACATTAAAGTAAACAAACAGACCATGATGAGCAACAACAACACCATACAAACAATTAGCAAAGACATGGATGACAAAATGACAGGCAGGAGAACTCAGTGAACAAGTCTTAGCTTAGTTTATGTACCATAAACTTGTTCAAGGTCTCTCACACACATATTTCTAATGGAGAAAACCCATAGCAGCATAACCAGTAAGTCACCAGTTCACCACAGACTTCAAACATGACATCATGCTGCCAGACTGGAGCTCAAGCTAGTGGCTTCTATTTGGGTTTGACATAAGGCATGTTGATCACTCATGACAGCTCCTGTGGCTAAGGGTGTGGACCCTCAATGAATGGTCAACAGATTTCACCGGAAAGAAAATCTCCTGAGATGTAACCATGGTCAAGTCAGATCAGCGACAGTAACTTAATGAACCAGAGAGGGCAGCTAAGTTGTCAGAGGTCTGTGCCAGGTAGTAATGGGTGGGTCAGAGGTTTGCAAATGCCTTGGCTCTGTAACCCTGTGACCTTTCTTAGTGCCATAAAATCGCCAAACAAAGAAACCCAACTTCCCTTTTTCTGTTTTACTTCTGCTATTCATGTGAGCGACCAGAAGAGGGCAACATCCAACCTCTATACAAGTAACAAGTAGCACTAAACCTTTGATAGCAGCCGCGGGGGTTACAATTTGATCCATCTCCAGGTTGATGTGATGGAATATGGCAGTGGGCGAAAGGATGGTTTTTGACCTGTGTACTCAACAGCATAATAAACTCCTCTCCATCGCACTCCCTCCCTTAAACTGCTGATTGCGATTCTGACAAATAATCTGGCAATAAGAAGTGATCAATAGTAGGTCTCAAGAACAGTTATCCCCAAACCGGGGTGGAGGGGTCCATGAGGGAGTTCCAGGTGGTTGCAAAATGAGGGACAGTTTAATTTCTCTGTTATTTAATTAATTTGAAGTTAGATTCTGATATGCCCCACCAACAGTACAGGCATCAAAAACAACACCAACAACAACAAAAATCTTCTTAGACGGGGGTCCTTTACCAGGTTGGGGTCTGCAGTGTGTCTGTTTGGGGCTCCTTGCCATGAAAAAGTTTGGGACCCCCTGCCTTTGAGAAACACTGACGCGCTTCCCAGACATGTGACGTCACATTCCATTTAGCGCAAAATTCCATAGGATAGGAAACTTTTAACTTTTGGAACAGCCTACTTTTTTATTGTTAACCTAACAGAGCTCTGTGTAGGCCAATAATCACCATGGTAAAACAGACACCATGAAAAACAAACGCGCTGAGATGTCTCCAATCAGTGAGACCACCGCCTTGCTCCTGACGCACTGCTGAGTCAACGGGCGCGCGCATAATTGATAATTCCCCAGACAAAAAAACGCACACATGGCTCCCTCTGCGCGTGTTCAACCTACTATAAAGCCGCTAACTTCACGCCAAGTTCTCAGACAGGGAAACACGGAGTTGATGTCTCACAAATTCAAAACCAGCGGAAAGGTAGGGGCAAAAATAAAATTATCATCTACTAATTACCGAGTTTTTCATGATGGTTTTTAAAAAAAATAAATAATTAAATAAATTCAGAAATAATCACTTGGTCTAATTCAAAAGACAGAAAGTCAAAATCCCTGCGGCGAATTGTGGCACGTCATTCATTATCATGATATCTTTTGAAGAATGACAGATCAAATAAAAATATATTTTGGATTCCTGTATGTGGTACGTTACTTGCTGTTTTGTCATATTACATTGACATTTACATTCCTCCAGTGATTTATTATTTGCTTGTTTAATTAGTGAAAATCATTGACATATTTTCTTGCTCTATATAGCAGCTTTTTACAACTATTCCTACAACTTTGTTTTAGAATAGGATATCCTATTCTATGACCATATGACCATACTCATCCTAGACAGGCATGGTCATCTGTCATGGCTTGTTGTAACTGTGTTACTATGGGCTGTTCAAGTGCAAAATATGTAACCTAGAGGCTATTAATCTAACCATGATTATGATATGTTGTTGATTCAATAATACATAGTTGTCAACAGTCTTGTTACCCCATATATAAAGGTTGGGGAGAAGAGGTGTAACTTGAAGCTTGTTGTAGGCTTCGTATTATTTCCCAAGTTGTATAAATTATTAGCTTGTCATACATTACAGAAGGCCAAATAAAGTTCCAAATTCCATTTAACAGACTCCTTCATCCAAAGCTCCTTACAGTACCTTGAGTGCATAATTTTTTTTTTAATCATTGGTGGCCCCAGTGGGAATCAATCCCCTAAAAAGAGATGGAACACCTACAGTGCGCTCAAAATGCTGCAGCACGGCTTTTAACTAAGACATAGAGATGGAATCATATGTACCATTTTGGCATCTCTTCACTGATCATTTTTAAGGTCTTGCATAGCCTAGCACCCAGTTGTCTTTCTGAACTTTTGATTCCTCATGAGCCTGCGTGCAGCCTAAGATCCTCAGGCAGGACCCTTCTGACTGTTCCTGTGACCAGGCTTTTGCCATCAGGGCTCCTAGACTTTGGAACGCCTTGCCTGAGGAGCTCAGGCTGGCAGAGTCAGTATCATCTTTCAAATCACCTCTTAAAAATTACTTTTATCGTTAGGCTTTTCTGTAATATTTGGCTTTTATTTATTTTATCCTTATTGCCTTGTCTGATATTTATTCCTTTTGTTTCATCTGTCTGGCTTTTAGTGTTTTATACCTCATCGTTTTATTACTCTTATCCCGTCTTATTTATCGTACTGATCTTTGTTATTGTTGGCTTTTATTATTTTCTGGTTGTGAAGCACTTTGTAACCTTGTTTTGAATGGTTGCTGTAGTGCTATATAAATAAGTTGTATATGAATAAAGATTATGATTATTATGATTACCCGAGAAGCTAATCAGGACCATGAGCCATACTGACGTCTGGTCTCTCCTTGTTTCCTAGGTAAAGAAAAACAATGGAGGTGAAACCATTACTGAAGAGGTTAGCCTCAATAGTCCGTGCCTTTTTCACTTTCCTCTTTGCTCTTGTGGTACTGGGGGTGATGGTGTGGGCTTATGTTGAAGGTTTCCAGCTAGTGACCTCTGAGTATGGCATCCTCTCCTTTGGCTTTTATGGACTACTGCTTGCACTTCATGTGCTGGTCCAGAGCTTCTTTGCTTTTGTTGAGCACCGGAGAATGAAAGCCCGCACAGCCCCCTGCACCTTTACCAAGACGATTGGCTTCACCATCTCAGCTTACCAGGAGGACCCACACTATCTCAGAGAGTGCCTCAACTCTATCAGGGCCCTCAATTATCCTCCTGAACTGCTGCGCATCATCATGGTGGTAGACGGGAACACGGATGATGACCTGTATATGCTGGAGATGTTTAGAGAGGTGTTTGCTGACCAAGACCCTGGCTGTTATGTGTGGAAGAATAATTACCATACGTGGGACCCCACCAAGCCCCAGGAGGACAGGGAAATGCCTAGAGTCATGGGTCCAGCAGGAGATGCTGGTTTTGTGATAGGAGAGGATCCACAGCGCAAAGAGGTAGAGCAGCTGATCAAGAGCAAGAGTTGTGTGTGCATCATGCAGAAGTGGGGTGGCAAGAGGGAGGTGATGTACACAGCATTCAAAGCACTTGGGTCCTCGGTTGATTATATTCAGGTATCTAATTTTCTTTTCACATACATATTTTTCAGTCACATAATTTCAAATATATCTCAGGACACATTTTCTTAAAAATAAAGAGACAATGTTACATGATTGTAATAACATGGCTGACTTTCATAATAACACTCCAAATGCCTGTGAATTTATAATAATAACACAAACCAAATTTGGATTGTACTTATGTTGCTGTCACCCTGTCTCCCCACTCCCAGGTGTGTGACTCGGACACTAAGCTTGACCCTCTTGCCACACTGGAGCTGTGTAAGGTGTTGGAGAGTAACCCCAAGTACGGTGCTGTGGGAGGAGATGTGATGATCCTCAACCTGAAAGACTCCTACATCAGCTTCATGAGCAGTCTGAGGTACTGGATGGCTTTCAACATTGAAAGGTCCTGCCAATCCTTCTTCAACTGTGTATCCTGCATCAGCGGCCCTCTGGGTAAGGAAAAGGACATTTCTCTGTGCAATGCAATATGTCGGTGGTTAAAACTGTTATAACTAACGTGTCTCCTATTTTGTGGGTGCATTGAATTTTCTGTGAAGGTCTGTACAGGAATGACCTCCTTCAGCAGTTTCTGGAATCTTGGTACAATCAGAAGTTTCTAGGAACTCACTGCACGTTTGGTGATGACAGGCACCTCACCAACCGTATGCTGAGCATGGGCTATGCCACTAAGTATGTACTGTCTCAGCATTCTCATGTAGTGCACAACTGATATGTAACACAATTGTCTTATATCAATATAAAATTGTTAATAGTTTCATAGATAATCTTTTTATTACTTCCTTCAGATACACAGCTCGATCAAAATGCTACACGGAGACACCCGCCCAGTTCCTACGCTGGCTCAATCAGCAGACTCGCTGGACTAAATCTTACTTCCGTGAGTGGCTCTACAATGCAATGTGGTGGCACAAGCACCACCTCTGGATGACCTATGAGTCCATCGTCTCTGGTGTTTTCCCCTTCTTTGTCACTGCTACCATCATCCAGCTGTTTTGGACAGGCACCCTGTGGGACATCCTCTGGGTCCTATGTTGCATCCAGTTGATTGGGCTGGTGAAGGCATCTTACGCCTGCATCCTGCGCAGAGACTTTGTGATGGTGTTTATGTCCCTCTACTCTGCTCTGTACATGACCAGCCTGCTGCCTGCCAAGTACTTTGCCATTCTCACCATGAACAAAAGCAGCTGGGGGACATCAGGCAGGCGTAAGATGGTGGGAAACTATATACCCCTCCTTCCTCTGTCAGTGTGGGCGGCCATCTTGTTAGGTGGGCTGTGTTACACAGTCTACAAGGAGAGCCAGAGGGACTGGCTCACTCCAGCCAAGATACTCGAGACTAGGTTTCTTATCTATGGTTGTGTAGCCTACATGTGTTACTGGCTCCTCATGATCTTCCTGTACTGGGTATGGTTCCGCAGATTATGTAGGAAACGCTTCCAAAGTTACAAAGTGAGCGTGTAGGTGTGAAGCCTCCAGGGAAAAGCAGAGAGGAAGGAGTTAATTTATTTGAATTTTACCACTAGCCTTGTTTTATTTAGTTAATTTCATTTGATTTCATTTATTTATTTTGTTTTAATTTAATTTTGTCTTAATAACTGTTGGATAGGGGCTTTTCATGCAGCTGCTAAACCAACAAATCATAAAGAAGAAAAAATGTTATTGATAATATTGGAATTATCATTGTTGTATACCAACTACCAAGACAGCAAATGCCTCTGTCAGAGGCATAGAGCATTTTTGAAAAAGTAAAAACAGATAACTGCCAGATATGGGAAAATGTCAGGCAATTGTATGCTTAACATGGAGACATTTTTGCACATCTAATGAAACTGTACTGAGGGCTTTGTTGCCCATGCACTTCTCAGGATTCTGTTTTGTTAGACTATGATATGAGATTAGACTAGATGACCATCCATCAGTTATTCATTCATGATATCTAAAAAGTTGCTGTGTGCCTGTACAGTAGATTTTATTGCCACGGACCCTACACTCACAAACAAGGGCTCTCCACTTAGGAATGCTACAGTGTGTCAGAATAGTGGCCATTACTTCATCATTCTCATTATTGAACTGGATCCTGGGCTGCACTTTCTGCAGCGTTGCAGACGCACTTGAAGACAGAGAAAATGACAGTTGTAGTTATCTTACAGGGGGCAAAATGTGCAAACAGAAGAAAATACGTGTGGGTACCTCTGAGAAAACTGGAATAAATGGATGAAGTGCAATGATAACGATCGTAGAGAGAGGACCAAAGCATGTGATCAGTTTTAATGAAGGTATTGCCGTCTAGCAATGACAGCTAGACAGTCATCAAGTTATGTTCAAGGACGATTGTGGATAAAGATGTATTATTATACATTGTATGATATATAGTTACTGTACTGTAATCAACGTTCTCTCAATATGTGAAGTATGGGCATAGTGAAACAGATGCACTTTGCTTAGTTTTTGTATTACTGAGATGTTTAAAAAATCTTTATGAATATTGAATTATGAATGTATATTTTTCTATGCAGCACTTAACGTACATAATGGAATTTGTCTCAAATGTGAATGATTTCATGATATTGGGAGCTTAAAATGGACAAATAAAATATGTTTTTCTGGGGTGTACAGTTCTGCTAAATTTGGATCAGAATTGCTTTTATTTTCCAAATACAGCAGCTTAGTTAATGGGCACTGACAAAATACACATTTGACACACTCGTTGCAGGACTTAATGTAATAGGACCTCAAATAAACACAACACACTGCAGGACAGTAGACTGAACATAAACCCATTTCAAGTATTGTACATCTAAACCCAAATAATGTTTCAATGTAGCAGCATTGGCATAGTTTAGACAGGTCAACAACTTGACCAGAATAGGATGAGAATGTGTTACATCTTGTTATTGCATAACAAACTTACAAGGATCTGCTACACAATAAAGTCACAGATGTTAGTGCAAAGTACATAGGTTGGTAAAAGGTTTGCTAAATGTTGTTAAATACAACTCGACAACTGGATACAACTAGATAGCTAATATCAGTGTCAATGTAGACCTTGCTGTGTGAGCTGGTCAAGCTGGTTGTAAGCTGGTCTTGAGCTAGTCTAGCTGGTAGTCCTGCTGGAAAATCCAGCTTGAGCTGGTAGCTCCACTTGAAAAGCACTAGCAGTATCGACAATAACACATAGAGGACCATATTAATTTAGTCAGTATCCAGTATTAGTTGTTAAAAGAAAAAATATTTCACACTGTGTATTAGGAGCATACACATGTTAATATTTGAATGAAATATAAGGTGTGACAACAATTGGATAAAACCTTAACAAGTGGTGTGTGAAGATATTCAGATATATTTCAATTTCATACAAGCATTTCTCAAAGATATAAAAATTGTGATTTTACCAGTTCTAAATAATGTATTCTTGAATAGGAAGTATCAACTGAGAAAAAAAAATGTATTCATTTTTGATAAATTATGAAAACAAATAGTTCTTGGTAGTGGACTCGAGACTTTTGGTCCCCACTGTATATACATCTCAGGTCCCTCTGAACTATAAATGCCATTGGGAAGAAAGTGTAGTGGTGGGTGGTGCTGGTGCTGATGTGCAGGAGTCTTGTTCCAGAGGATCATATGTCAACAAAATAAGTAAAAAATAGCATGTCAAAGACGTCAAACATGTCAAAGATGATGTTAATTGTTCTTTATCTTTCTATAACATTGGAGTTGTTGGCAGCAGAGCCCTATATGAGTATCAGTAATAATTGTTTTTTTGTTGTTATAAGGATTACTTTTTGGGCACATTTTGGATAGTTGATAGGACTGAGGGAGAGAGGGGGGTTGACGTGTAACATGGGACCAGGCCGGATTTGAACCCAGGATGCCCCATGTACTGGTAATAACTGTTACTCCTCGTAATTCCAACCATTTGGTGAATTCTAACAATAGGACTTACAACAATGATTAATAAATGATACAAATATGTATTGTTTCCATATTTTGGAACACGTCCTTTTTACGTGGACTGATCATATATTTAAAAATCATTGATAAGGGAATCTATTGCCACGTCAGGTGTCTAAACATGGGGAGAAACAATATTTTGTACATTTCAAAAGATAGGCTCGGTATCTGTTGATGAGGTTCTGTAAGGAACACCCACCATAAACTGGACAACCAATTAACTGAAGCCATGTAATACATCTTAACATTTAGAATGGATTGTGCAACTGAGTGATATACCTTTGTTTTGGATACATACATCAACATAACAACAACATAACATATCAAGGATGGAGCTCTGGTTTACAGCTTTTTAGAGAGGCAGAGATGTAAAAAATACAATCAAATATATGATTCTGAGAGTGACTTCCTGTTTTGTAATACAACAAACTATTGAGCTCTATTTAAGCTGCTACAGGAGGAGTAGAGCTGCCACAGTCCTATTGACAACATACAAGATTAATTAAACTGGCAAATCCTTATATTCAGTGTACAAATATAAACTATGACACAGAAGGTGTTTTTACACAACCACACTAGGGGTACTTGACTACGCAGATCAACACCATAGAATGATATTATTCAAATCTCAAGTGCACATTTGCTAGTCATCTTTATGTTTCAGAACTAAGGATGATGGATCAGGGCCCCCGACCTCCAACAGCACACCAGGCATTCTGATGTTAGGTGTGGATGTGGAGTACTCCTAATGGAAACTTCATGTTAATAATTACAAGTCTTCATTATCTATGGTATTTTTTTTTTTTTACATACATATGATGCTATGAGGCCATGGATACACACATGCATGCACACATGCACAAATTCCGGGTTGGACATTACAGTTCTATTCTATTCTATTCCAGTCCAGTCTTCCAGTCTCTATTCCACTGTGATTGGCAAGTGGTCATAAAACACAAAATGCTGCTGAAATACATGTATTACCCAATCAGGACTAATCACTTATAATCTGTCATCTCCAGTCTCCAGCTGCTGTTGGTCAAAAACATGGGAGGATCTGACTAGATGTTGGTGACCACCAGCATCATCAAACAACACTTCCTATGCAGCATGGCAGATGGTTGGTCAGTGAGTCAGAACCTTCTGACGGTTGTTTGGCAGAGAGAATAGTTTCCCATCATTACTCATCAGATTTTCATAGTGATACACTGGGATTGGCCTCTGTGTGACAGATAGCAACAACATTAGCATCTGACGTGAATATTTTGCATTGACCCCACAGTGTCTAGTTGAATCTTTAAATTAGATTAGATTAGATTAGATTCAACCTTATTGTCATTGCACAGAGTACAAGTACTGAGACAACGAAATGCAGTTTGGCATCTAACCAGAAGTGAAAAATAGTAAAGTGCAGAGTATGTGCATATGTATAGTGGTAGATAAATATGAAATAAACAGTAAGGGCTAGATATGAATATGAATATGAATATGCTGATATATACAGAATGAACAATATGAACAATGAACAAATGAATCCTTTATTGAAGTTGTGGAAGTGGAAATATTGTGAAAATGGAAAAACACTTATCAGAGATGAGAAAACACCCTGACCCTGAGTGGTCTATGCCTCCTCTATCTGCTGTGCTTAATGAGAATGAGAAGTATCTGTCTGTCTTTACTTTGTAGATGACCTAAAAGGTCTGATTTGTAACTTTAGGGAGTAGGGAGACCTCTTATCTGGTACTGTGACGTGCCTATAACCTTTAAGTTGGAATTTAGGAATTTATTGGAATACATGCTCATCATTTTCTGTACAATTACCCAGCCTTCATGAATCCGGGAAGGGGAATTAACGTGAGCATACACTGGAGAGAGGGGGAGAAAACTGTAGCACCAAACCAGGAGTCTGACAAAGGCAAAGATCACTTCCCCTCACAGCTGTTTTCAATTAGTTTGTCCTTCCCCACCCTGTCTGGGCCTCCCTTCCCTACATCAGGAAGGAGGAACATTTTCAGCTGGCACACATGTTGGGGTGCACGTTACATCTATTACAAAAGGGAAGCAGACCTATGAGACACAAAGCTGTGGAGATTATATCTTGAAGAGGTGGGTTGCCACCTACCAGCTGCCAAACCCCTTTTGGTCTCAGAATCATTCCATCCCAGTGTCTCACTTGCTCTTCAAGGAAGCTAATGGTTTTTGATACTGTAACTCACTGTAGAGGGGGTGAGCTTTCCCACAGCATTTCAGTAGCTCTTTGAGGACATTTGAGGAAAACATTGTATTTTCTTCCATCATCCACAATTAATGCAAGATAATTTAATGCAAGATGAAATACAGGGAAATCACGAGCTGGTCAAGACTGTGGTAGATAAGATGACGAGACAAAACCTAAGAAAAGCTATAACAGGAAAGGGGATAAATATAAGTCATTTACATGTTTATGCTCTACAACAACAAAATGAAACAACATAAAAATTGAGTCGCAATAGTTTTTTACTTGATGTTGTGGCTTGTTGTGGCTGTTACCTCTCCCATTATTTCTATCTTTAGATTTATTGTCTATATTTTATTATGTTCCCTTATTCCCTTCTGCATGTGGCACATTTATATTTATGCATGCTATATTTACCATCTTGTACCTGCATTATACTTAAAACATCATACTAAAAGTTACATGAATAAAGTAAAAAGAATAGCTACTCTCTGGAAGCAAAATCTTTCAGAACCCATGTGGGGTAGAAGTGAAAAAAAATGACCCCATTGTATAAGGAAGGAATGTCCCATTAGATCATGGATTTTATTTTTGGCACACTGTATTTCAAAACATTAAGCTAAGGGTGTTCCCTTAGTCTGCAGAGACGACAGAATTCGTCTGACTACTTCAGGGTCAACTGGAATATGCACACTCATATTGGTGGGGCTACCATCATTAGGAAATAGGAAGTAGGGACAGGAGGGAGGAAAGCAATTCTGGGGGCAATTGCTAAAGTTCAACTCTGCAGAAGATAACCTTTACTGAGGTCAGATGACATAATAGTGGCATTAACTACAAAATAATAGGTTTACAATATTTACAGGGTTTTGAAATTTATGACAAATGGCAAAAAAACAAGCAAATAAGTGGACCATTGATTGCTTCTTATTATTATGACAGTGTGCAATATTATACACATCAATGACAACTTCAAACAATTCAAAGTTACAGGCTAACCAGGTGAATTACATCTTTCTACACTAAAATCTGAAAGAAAAGAAAGATTTATGGGTCTGTCAATAGGTAGGTCTTAAGGGTGAAGTTGCTTTCAACTTCATGGGCACTCCTCTCTATTGCCTATTACCTATTTAGATAGACAGAGTGAGTTGGGGTCCAAAAGAAATGATTTGTAAACATTTGCATTGAGGCTCTGGTGCTTCACATCATTGTGCTCTGCAGTTAGTATGATGGAAACTTTAATGCCGTAGGCACTGACACAGTCCAGAGTATACATTTCCTGCCTCTCGCAATGCATCATTCGTTGCCTGGACGACTGAACAAACCACTGGAAAAAATACTAGCATTCTGCCTGTTAAATGACGAGTTAGGTGATGAGTCATGTCTGAATATATTTAGCTACTCTAAACGTGCTTTATAAGGCTAGCAGCTCCCAGTTAGTCCTCACATCATGTGCTATCCACCACTAACAGACAACCGTTCATCTAAAGTGAGTAGATATAGTGATTGGCCAAGCTAGAGTAACATTTTATGCCGGGGCAAACACAGAGTTATCTTGATCTCAGATATTCTTAAACTATCATACTGCTTAGTGAGAAAAGGAACTAAATAAAAATAAATGAAATAAGTCCCCTTTATTATTATAATAATAAAAACACAGGAAGGAGGCTGTTGAACACAGGATGTTATTATTATAAGATTACATTGGGGAATGGATTTTTTTTTTAAAGTGTTAAAATGTGGTGAAAATGCTCTGCTATAAGGTGAAACTACTTTCTAACATCTTTGTCACAAAAACAGTACACTGTCTCACCACTCACACAATAGAGACCAAGGAATCATATTGACACTCAATGTTGTTGCCCTAAGACTAACTTCAAAACAGTGTAACATATGGCAGCTAAATAAACATGGGGGCAAATAAGTAAGAACTCTGGGTAGTTCAAAATGCAGCTGCCTGATTCTGGGCTAGAACTTTTAAGTATGATCACGTTACTCTTATCCTGCTATACCTTCACTGGCTTAATGTTATACACAGCGCAGTCTATAAAGCACTACTTTTAACACAAATCACTGCATGAACTCACTTCCACCTACATAGCTGATATGCTGCACCTTTCCAGCCCACATGAATCTTAAAAGCACAGAATTCTGGTTAACTAGTCATTCCTGTAATCAAAATTAGCAGCGTTAGCAGGGCTTTCTTATAGAAAGCTCTAATAGTCTGCCTTCAGTAGACAACGAATCAGACAGTCTCAATGGTTAGATGCCCTAACATGCCATTCCTGTACCATCATGTACCCATCTCCTACTCCTCTGCCTCCATAAGGACAAACATCTTCTTATCAAATGTGTGTGTGTGTGTGTGTGTGTGTGTGTGTGTGTTTGAGAGAGATAGAATAAGGCATATCCACCAATATGGCAACACTGACTTCACCCCTGCCCTTTGTTACACAGCCTCTGTATCAAAACCAATGGACTATGGACTGTGTGTGAATGGCACACTGATATAAAACAGTGGCCAATGCAGATAGAGATTTGTCATTAAACTTTGGGGGCATTTTGCCTTGTATTTTGATAGTAGCAGTTGAGAGAGAAGGGACAGATTGAGTGAGAGAGGAGGGATGCAGGAGGGAGGAGGGATACAAATTAATTAGGTATCATCCAGGACCAGGACAGTCTTGTAGCCAACCATTGCCACGTGTGTAAAATCAGTAGTGATGCACAAAAGGTGAGGAGGGATCACAGGCCTTTTGGCTAATAAGAAGCAAGTCCAGCAATTGCCTCTGTCTCCCTTGTGCCAATCATCCCGTGGCATGATGTTGAACCGAAAAATACATTTGTGTTGAGACCAATTTTCAATTTCATGATTAAAAAGACAAACAAAAAAACACCCAAAAAACAAAAACAGAATATTGAAAAAAATTCTTTGAATTTATCTGGGGGGAAAAGCTTAAAATTGGAAAATTGGAAAAATGAAAGCCAACTGCAGTCTCAAATGTCACACTCAGTGGGACAGGCAGCATGTAGACAAGACATCTGTGATAAAGATGTGTGTCTTGCCCCCTCTAGTGTTGGAAAGAGTGAGATACAAGCTTCTTTAACAAAGCTATGACGTAACCTTCAGTGGACTAGGAGATGCTGGATGACATGGCTTTATTGCACTACATATATCTCCCGAACTGGGCATCTTGAATCTCCCTCAGCTTGGTCATCATCAATTGTGCTCTCTGGTATTGACCAACAGTGCAGAACCCTGCAATGGCCAGAGACAAATTGCGAGATATGACACCTTTCTATAACTTCACAATATGCAGTGCTCTTAGCTGTATACTGAGCATATACACAATAGCTAGGAACATCTTGAATTTATTGGAAAAGCATTCATATCCCAGTCTCTTGGCCATATATGTCTCATATTGTGCAAATAACAGCTCTGTACTACCCCAGGGAGAGGGATAGCAGCAGCAGCAAAGCAGTCAGACAGGCAGTGAGAAGCACTGGCGAGGGGAGGAGGAAGAGGGGGTGGGGAGGACCGCTGGGCACAGGGACGATCCGCCCTCCTGGGAGCAGAGACAGGTCGAATATCTCCTGCAGCTCTGTGTGGCCTACCGCAACCCGGGGTGTTACTTGGAGAAAGAGATGGGAGTTGGTGAGGAGGAATACGAGGGAAAGGAGAATATGAACACAAATGACGGACATAAGTGATAATGTTGTGAAGGGAAGGGAGAAAAAAATTTCTGTTTATCCAATAGTGGTGAGAATACATGATGTGAAATTAGAACTTCTAAATTTAGTCTTTAGAAGTTGTAACAATTCCTTATGAGATTTTGTCATATTTATCATCACACCAGTGGTATACTACCTTGTTACCTGTGAGGTAGTAGTACAGTCTGACAATGGAATGCTGGCCTGTGTAGATCTCACATTGGTAGGTGCCCTGATGCTGCAAGTTGGCTGAGGGTATGGAATAGAGCCTGTCCACCCCTACAGTCACCTCTTTAAACTGATCCACCTGCTGGGTTTTTACCTGTCAAGAAAACAAAGCTGGGCTCAGAATCTCTCGGCATGGATCATTTATGTGATTATGCACAGCAGTAAAGAAAGATGGACCTGATAGAAGTAGAAAGATGTAAAGAGTGTTATGGTACTGCAGTGAACCTGAGTGGTCACCCCTGCCTGAGGCAAGCATACCTCTGCTGCGTACCTCCAGATCACCTCAATGTCATGAGGTAAGGGAAATGGCACACTGCACCACATCCGGGTCCTGTTGTTCTCCATTACACTGATTTCTTTAACTGAAATAA